>BQNB010087553.1:3278-27896 GCA_026074375.1 Tanacetum coccineum
AACGGAAGGTAATCCTACAATACAACAACATACAACAATTGAAACAGTATTGAACATGACTCTAGAGAACAAAGAACACTTTTTGTCTAAAAAAGAATCAATTTTCTTGCTTTTAACTGGTATTGGAGATGAATAATAATATAGCCATTGAAAGGTGATCCGTCCAAATTAATGTGGATAGCCATTGAAAGGTGATCCGTCCAAATTAATACATATATATAATATATAGATACGTACTAATAAGGAAGATAATCAATAATAATATAGTATAATATTATCGTCGGGTTCTTAGAAAATCGCTTTTAACCAAAGCAATTATCAAAAACCTCCCGGGTCGTTTCCTCGGCGAGAAGTAAATGGAAATCTACGTTCAAGTTGTAAATCGAGCTTGATTATCACTTAAGATTTTGGGTTTGGTTTTCTAAATCTACTAAAAGGGAAAGCATATAAAAGGGAAACTAAACTTTTGGATTTAAACTGTTTTTTAAACTAATATTAATTTTAAGTTTAAAAACTACAAGATTATACTAAGATTGATCTAAAGGAAATAAATGACGAAAATGCTTGCTAAGTGACGTGAAATGTTCATTAAGTGCGGGTTTTAGGTTTAACGAATTAAAATCCTTCGAAAACAAATTTCAAGAAATTAAATGACAAGTAAAGTAAAATGCTTTTTCAAAATAATTGACAAGTAAAGTAAAGTGTTTTTTAAAATAAATGACAAGTATTTAAATTGCATTAAAAGTAAATTACGGTATGTAAATTGGAAAATTCTAATGACTATTAATTTTTTAAACCTTTTTAAACCCGCACCTAAATTTCAAATCACTAATCACTTAGCAAGCACAAATGAACTACTCACTAATCATAACAAATAAACTAGCAACAATCATAAGATCAAACATAAACATTTTAAGCTAATAATTCTAAACTACTAGTATTAAAAAGGGAAAAATGGTAACCGAATGAAGAACCGCAATGATATAAAACCACCCGATCTTACAAACTTAATAAACAAATAAGTTTATCACTTTAAAGCTTTTACTTTACTAATTAGCAAATAAAGGTGTCAACTTTATTTACTAATTACTTCCATAAAAACCAAAAAGATCAAAACTTTATCTATTTATCAACCCTATAAGACCCTTAAGCTCCGGCCTTAAATGATGAAAGGATAAAATTAGAGATAAGACAAGAAAACAAGAGATTATGATAAATAAGCTATAAACTAAAACTTCTTTTAAGATCTAAATAAGCTATATAAAAAAAACTTTTGTAAAAACATTAATTAAAACTATAAACTATTTACTAAACTGTAGATCAAAAAGTAGCTAGAATTAAAAAGCAACAAATTTATACTAGAAAATAAGCTAAAAAATAAGATCTATTATTTTTAGATCTAATCCACCCGAAACTAAGGTGTTCAATCTAGTGAACGCGGATCGGGTAAATTTAAGGATTAGATCTAAAAACAATAAAAAGCTTAGAAAAATTAAGCACTCGAAAATAAGCTAAAATAAGCTCACTCGAAAAGCTCTAAATCAAAAACAATATAAAATAAAGTGCAAGTCTAAAAAGCTATTAAGGAAGCTTATTAGAATATAACTTAAAAGATGAAATCCAAAAATAAGCTATAAGCATGAGCTTATTTGAAAATAAGCAAAAGAAAAGAAAGAGTAGAAGAATAAGCATAAGAAATAAGCATAAAGATAAAAAGCATTAATAAAACCAACCTTAATAAAAAGCATCTTCATTCATGAAAAATAAGTCAATACAATAAGTTGTGAATAAGCTAAAAAGCTTTTACAATAATAAGCTAAACTATTCTACTCCTAAAACTACCCTATACTACTAATTTTTAATAAACTAAATCTAACTCTAAATTCTCACCAAATTCTAACACTAAATTCTAACTGATGCGTGCTCCATTTATAGCCTCCAAGTGGGAGGGGCAATTTCATCCTTTCAAGCCTTCATCCAATGATATTGCTGGATCTAGGGGTATTATAGACTTTTTGCACTCCACCAACCGCCTCATGATTGCCAATGATTGGCACGGATCCATACACGCCTGACCTCGTACTGACACACGCACACCTCGTACTGACACACACCAGTGCCACGTGTCACGCTCTGATTGGTCCAGCCGCCACCTGAATAGTACCTCGTACTGATGTGTTCTGCCACCTCGTACCTCGTACTGACATGTCAGTCTGTACCTCGTACCTGCCAATCTGACATTCAATCATTAGATGGCCACGTGACACCACCTTAGTGGTGCCACGTGGCGTAAACACTGTTCACACCATCGCCGGTCAACCTCCGGTCAACCGCCGCCGGACCACCGGTCAACGATAGTCAACGGCGGCAGTCAATGGTGGTCAACGACGGTCAACGCCACGGACCACCGGTCAACGGCGGCGGTCAACGATGGCGGACCACCGGTCAACCACCGTTGGACCACCGCCGGACCACTGGTCAACGGTGGTTGACCGCCAGTCAAGGCGGGTCAACAGTTGGGCCGGGTCAGTATTAGGCCGGGTCAAGTCGGGTCATGGGCTGGGTCGGATCGGGTCATGGGCCGGGTCAAGTCGGGTCGGATCGGGTCATGGGCCGGGTCCGGGTCCGCCACGTGGCATGCCACGTGGATGCTGAGGTGGATAATGAGGGGATAACACCCTCAAGCATGGATCGAACTAGTGACCTCTTGGATAAGAGCTAATGCTCTAACCGGTGGGCTAGAGCATAGCCTCATATAATTATATGCAAAGTTTAATATATAACCCCATTTTAACTTGGTCTGGTCCATTATAACTAAAGGTTCAAACAGGGACGAAAAATGTTCAAAATAAAAAGGTTTAAATATAAAAGGCCTACGTTGGACTCGTTTTTACATGTCTTCCAATGTGTGATTGGGGGAAATTCACACTTCGTTTGAACCTCGATAAATGTGAAAACGTCGTCGAAAGTCACCCGAATTTTACCGTTTTTGCTTCGTTTTCAATCCTTTGTACCTGTAAGACATAAAAACACAAACCAAACATATTTGCAACATAATTAATCATATTTTAGTGTTTTTAGTCCTTTTATAGTGTTTTCCGGGTTATAAACGATGTGTATTTTGGCGTTCATCAAAACACTCTCGTGCTCTCGGTTTTGCCCTTCACTCACAAGAGTTTCACATCCTCAGCTTCATTTTGGGAATCCAATATCCAAATCTAATCGACTAACGTTTTATCTTTTGGCACACTTAATAAACGGCCTTAGAATTACGTAGGTATCCCTTTTAAAACATCGAGGACGATGTTTAGTTCTAGTATGGGGGGGGAATCTTCGATTTGATTGTTGCCTGCAACCGTTGTTGTCACGCATTCCCATTTTTACCACAAAAAATGAAAAAATTTAAAAATTTTCAAAAATAAAATAAGTGTTTTGTCACAGTTTTGACTTTCCCAATGGGTAGAATGAGAATAAATTTTGACTCGGTCGGGCGTGTTGAGCCCTAGCTTTGTTCCTTAACCATTTAATAAACGAAAGTTTATTAGGCTAAGCATTGCGTGATCTTTTATTAGGGATTTTAAATTTGCGAAGAACGGAAAATGATAGTGTTATTTACAAGTAGGATGCTAAGCAAGGATTATTTGGAAATCTTAAAAGCTTATAGGTGTAACTTGTCGCTTTTTCTCCCGGAAGCTCTTAACCTGACTAATAAACGTGCTTAATTTTGCTTTAACTTTAAACCGACATTTTCTAAAAAGAAGCTCTTTCGGAAACGAAAATATTCATCTTAGTTCAGCTTTATACTTGAGTTTCTAAAACGAAATTTTCTCTATTACGGAAAAAATGTTGCAAAATGAAAAAAAAAATGAAAAAAAATGAATGATAAATAATGAAAGATATAAACTGTGGGCTGATAAAGGTTTACTGCATCTTGCCGGCTCACAACCGATGTTGCAGTCTTCAAAACAAGGCCCATAGTGAGATAATAAATGCCAAAGTGCATTCGTAAGTGTTATCAATAAGAAACCGTCGTCAGACTAAGTCACTACATCTTGTCGGAGGCGTGACCGATGTTGTAGTCATGTAAATGATGGCGGTATTGTAGTATAATATATACCAATAAGGGAAATTTAATGGTTAAGATTTCTTATTCTAACTCAGTATATTTTGAACTTTGAATAGACTTGCTTTAAGACTTCAAAAGTTGTTGGTTGTCGTTGGTAGATTGTTTCTAGGAATAGTCTCACCAATGAGATCATTAAATTTTTGATGTTTGCGTGCTTTGAGTAGTATTTGTTTATTTAACGGTAAATCTAAGAAATTCGGCCTAAAAGGGTGGAGTATCCCGCTATTACATTGCGAACATTCTCCTGTGGGGTCTCAACCTGATAACCTAAGTCAAACTCGGCTGGGATCTATCAAGAATATGCTGGTTGGTGGGTGATCTAGTCTTTTCCCCAGATTTCTTCAGAAATATCGTTATGCACATAAACTATACTACTTTCTAAAATTGTCGATCTAAATTTAACTTAAAATTAAGCACAATCACACTAATTGAATAATTGTTGGGAGCGAAAAGTTGACAAGTCATAGTTATAAGTAGTGTTAGCATTTTTACTTGTACATCCGTAGATTATTCTATGGGCGCTTCTCATTCTATGATCCCAGTGTTGATAAAATAAAGGAAGTCAAACAGGTAGTTAAGAAAAGAAAATCCAAAAATATTAGGGATAGGTAGTGTACATATAAAAAATGGTGAATACGGGACTTGTCGAAGCTATTGATTCTTTAGTTCCCCTTGACGAACACTTAGCTACTTTTCGAGGTAATTAGTCGAGGGGGATCGAGATTCTTAGTTTTCGTAAATGTTTACTTCATAACATTGCGTGAGGACACGGCAATACCTTAGTATGGGGGATTTTGGTATGTGCTTAATTACACATACCTTTTTCCATTAAAAACGGACTTAAATAACCAAAAACAGACAAAAACTGCCAAATATATGTTTGTTTTGCATTTGTATTGTGCAGGAAACGGATATCACACAAAAGGACGAAAAACAAAGCCAAAAACGACAAAACTGAGCACGGAATGGAAAGGTGTGAAAAGACGAAGCCAAATCGAAGCCAAAAAGTCAATCAAGCCAAAAAGTCAAAGTCAAAGTCAACCCCGACAAAGTCAAGTCAACTCCGAGAAGCTGGATCAGAAAAGAATATAACTTGAGGGACTGAAATTGCTAAATCCCAAAGTTCTATAATTACTAAGTTAATGGACACAGGGACTGAATTTGCAATTTCAGTAAAATACAACTTTAGGGGTTAAATCTGTCAAACCCCTAAAGTAGTATTAACACAAGGACCTCCTATGTCATTAAACTTACGAAGATTAAGGGACATAATTGCTAAAATCCCCAAAAGGTTTACACCACAAGGACTTGACTTGCAAAACATGTTATAACTTCGAGGGACTAAAGCTACCAACTTGCCAAACAAATACCCTGTCTCTCATAAACTTCCTTTCCCGTCAATTTTAAACAAAACCCAAGTCACGGGCTAATTGCCATTGTTTTACCCTGCAACTCCAATTAAACATTGGGTAAAAGCTTCACCCTCATCCCACTAACTCCCCCAGCTATAGATTGCCAACTTGGAAATCTTCACGATTTCAAAGGACTTCGATGGCCTAGATTAACTAAGAAGAAGCACAAGGAGAAATCAAGGGCTGAGATTGCTTTTGTTGAGTCCCTCACATAACTAAAACACCATGGAAGTCTCTTACAAAGAAAGCACAAATGAAAAGACCAGCTATGAGCATTTTCGGCTATAAATAGAGCCTTTTGTAAGCCTTTAAGATTTATTTTTTAGATAACTTATCTTATTTTTAGTGTAATTGAATTTATTTAAGTCAATTTAGCTTATTACAACTTTCTTTTCAGTATTGTACTCTTTTCAAAAGTTTAATGAAAATTTGAGGTATTTAAGTTAAATTTCAATCTTTAAATTCCAAGTGTTAAGTTGTTAAATTGTGTTAAAGTGAGTTCAAAAAGCTCTTAGTATAGCTTATTTATAAGTTGTCTTCATGAGTAAAAACTAAAAAGTTCATGTAGAATATTACAAAATCAAGAAAAAAAATCTCCCAAAATTACTACAGCTTATGATTTGGATGATAAGCCAAAAATGGAAGGGCTTATGGACAATACCAGCTTATCTTTGATAAGCTGGAGCTTGTAGACAAAGCTTTTTACAGCTTATTCACCCTTGTTTTGAGCAAAAGGGATTTGTATGTCAATTTTCTTTTCATTCAATGATTTGTCTTACTTTACGCTTAGTTGTGTTTTGTTTATGTCATTATGCTTATTAATGCTTATTAATTTATGTTTAAGCTTCTGTCTTTAAGACCCATAGCCTAATTAACCCTTAATCAGCTTAAAAAGCCATTTTAGAAAATTAAAGGGGTGTTTGGGACAAGCCTGAAAATGGGTCAAATGAGGCTTGTACGGGTTGAGGTCTTTGGGTCAGGTTAATTTAGCTTAACTAAGGTCTTTCAATTAGCTAAAATAGTTTTTTAAGAAAATACAAAACAAAAAAAACCAAGTCTATATTGGTGATTGTCTTGAATTGTTGGTATTAGGCTCTTGAATTCTGCTTATTTTGATTAGTTATCTTAAGGGTGTGTTAGGACTAGTTTGTCTTGTCATAGTTAGAGTGTTTATGCATGCTGAGTTTTGTGTTTTAATAGGAAGCATGCGGTTTTAGACTTTAAACCAAAATCTGCTATTATGTTGGAAAAAGTGCGAAAAAATCCAAATTTCAAATTTGAGCTTTTTAGTGACTAAAACTTGTTTCAGCTTTCAAAAGTTTGAACTTAAGCTCATTAGGGGCTTATGTTTAATCTACTTTAACTTGTTTTAGAAAAATAAGTTCATTTGGTGACTTAATTTTAAGCCCAAAGCTGTCATTTTGGGTTGTTTGCTTAAGCACCTCCCCTGGTGCTGAGAGCTTAAATAAGCCAATTTCTGGCTTATTCGGTGATTTTTAATTGTAACTTTTGATTGTTATTTGCTTATTACATGTGCTTAAGTGTTTATGATTGCCTATTTTTACCATTTGAATTGCTTATTTGCCTTAAAAAGTCAAAAAGAAAGAGGCAAATGTGCCTTTGGTTTAGTGAAGCAAATATGTCTGTCTTAGCTTTTTCAAGTAGCTTTTTCTCAGCTTATTGTTTGTCCAAAATAATTTTAGTTTGCTTTTTCTAGTAGTCTTTTATGTCCTCTTTTCCTTTTTCTAGTTTATAAGTTCTTAAGAGTTTGTCTAAGGGCTTATTTATAAGCCCAAAGTGCCCCACTTGTCTGTTTTTATGTCGTTTTAGGCCAGTAGCTTTTTTAAAGCTTTTCTAAGCTAATTTCTTTCATTTTGCTTATTTTGAATACATTAGCTTATTAAGTATAGTTAAGTATTATTTTGTAGCTTGTTTGCATTTTTATAGCTTCTTAAATCCAAAAAAAGAAAAAATAAGTCTTTAAACCTTTTAAGCCTATTCTGTCAATTTCAAGTGCTTTTTCTGGCTTATTCATAAGCTTTTGTAAAAACTTGTAGTTAAGAAAATTGCTTATTTATAAGTCCTTTTTAAGTTTGTAAAAAAAATTTGAAAAAAAAATAAAAGGGGAAGCTTGGAAGTCAGGGGTGAGCTAGGGCTCGAACCCCCGACCTCAACAAGCCTCAACCCTTTTAAACCCCACACCACTACCGCTGTGCTACAATAGCTCATCCGGTAGTGGTTTGTAGGATTTATTATATAAGGGCTTGTTGGCCCATTTGTATAATAAGCTGTTTGGGCTTATTTACCTGCTTATTTGATAAGCTGGTTTCACCAGCTTAATTTTCATAGGACCAGTATCCTTTAAGCTATTTTATGTAATTTTTCCAGATTTTTTTTATAAACTTCTAGTATTTTTTATAATTTATTTTCTTTATAAATTTATAATAATTAATAAAAATTAAAATATTTATCAGAAAAATATAAACTTTTTTTTAAAAATTTTCTTTTTTTTATATAGTTTCTAGGAAAATTGTTAAATTTTTCGTAAGTTCATTTTTTTTAAAAAGTTCATTTTTTAAAGAACGGGATTCGTTCCCGTTTTCTATTTGAACTCGTTTTTGGTCCAAACGAACTTCCTGTTTTTAGTCTAGTTTTTTTAAACTTCGTTTTTAGTCAAGTAGAATCTATTTTGAGTTTAAAAATTGTTCTAGGATTAAAATTGTGTAATTTAGGTTTTTAGCCCTCGCGTTTTTACATTTTCGTCTACATTTTAGTTTTAAATCATTCTAGCTTTCGTTTTTAGGTTTTATTTAATCGTTTTTGCATATTTAACTTGTAGAAATAGAAAACCAATTATAATCTTGTAATATTCAAACATCGATTATCAATTCATCATTCGATTTTCCATTCAAGCCTCGTTGGGACTTAACGACCCGGGAATCATACTTTCGGACATATATATGTATTTTAATTTGTAAACTCTTAACCAATCCTGTGGCTAAAGGTATTGGTTTGTGTGTTTGCTAGTGTATTATATATATATATATATATATATTTTATTATTGACGTTTCTGTGAGTACGTTATAGCCCTGCGGGTACCTTGCCAATATAACCGCATGATTTCTAATGTTGTGCAATTGATTACACGTAACTGGGTACTCAACGGGAGTCAGCCTAAATAGATCTTTTCACATCATTCGCGCTTACTACAGAGAGTAATAACGGTTATGAATTATGGGGCTTAAGGCAAAGTAGTTACTTAGGCAATAGTAAAATTGAAATGAATACAAAAATAGAGCATTCATGTTTATAAATGTATTCCCCATCGCGGGTTTATAAAAAAAGATTGAAATGCGAGGCTATGAACTCACCTGAACAGTTATAGGGAAATTGATTGCAATGTATATGAAATAAATAGTAACTGCTTCGTCACGGGAAACCTGGGGTAATATATGTCAAGTCTTAGTTTGATTCAATATGTAAGATTTTACATCGGATTGTCGGTTTTGATATTATAATTTGCTTACACCGTTCGGGGCCATCTTAATTCAGAAGTCATTCAAGTTATCATTTAAGGAGCTAGGGCACTTTAAATTGTAAACCCAACAACTCAGTTAGAACATAATACCAAGATGAAACCCCTTAATATGAAGCTCCCTAGTATTGTGGTATGTTATCTTCGGGACATGATTTTTGAAACACATCGATGTTGAATGAATTCTAATTTTTATAACTTAAGCAGTTTTAAGATTTTATTCAATATCTGGAAATTGTTAAGCCACACTCAAGCGTTAATTTAAGATTTGTATTGGAATGTTTTAACGTCGTTTTTATACTTTCATAATGTTTAAATTTAGACCCTTGAGTTTGAAAAAGTGCAGAATATACCTTTGGAGTTTGCACTTTTACGAGTTTGGTCCTCATGTTTAAAAGATATACCAAGTATCTGGTACTTTAAAAAGTGACATAATAGACCCTTGTAGTTATAACTTTGATAAAATGACACTTTTAGTCCTTTTAGTTATAAGTTTCTGAAAGTTACGATATATACCCCTTGCATGGATAATTTTTACAAAACATGTCCAAATTGCCATGCAAGTTAATTTTTAACTTTTCAATAGACATTACTATTTATAATAAAACTTAAAATATAAAGATTTAACACAACGCATGTTTTTTAATTAAAGATTCGTTAAGCTAGAAGCAAAACGGGTCAGTTAGGGTTTTGAAAATGAAATCGCAGGGTTTTAAGCACAAATTCTTTCATGACTTAAAAAGCATTATTTTAATGTTAGTTTAGCTTATTGGGATAGATTATAACAATAGTTTACAAGCTTAGCTTATAGATTAAGCAAAAACATGAAATTAGGGTTTCGGGTGTACGGTTTTGGATCAAAAAGGTATAACACATAGGTTTTTGAGTTCAAAGCTTTATATTATGATTTTAGCATGATCATATGAAACTTTTATAAGGTATGAATAACCAGAATATAAGCTAGAGAACCTGGTCATTGAGCTTATAGCTTTGAAACGGGTCCAGAATTGAGGACTTTTAGCTTCGTACGCCTAGAATAACGACTCTAGGGCTTCGTTTCTTGGTTTCTTTTGCTTCCTTTCTAAACTTGAGCCTTCTTAAGACCTATTAGGATCTATTAGAGCAAAGTATTTCTTCTATGTAAGGGTTATAGAGGAGGAAGTGGGGGATGAAGAAAAATGAAGTGTTTAGGTGATATTTATGTTCGAATGACTTAGAGCTCAAGGAAAGCTAGCAATCTGAGTTAGGAAACATAAGAGGAACTAGGGAGTGATGAGGAGAAGTAGTAGATGATTTCGTATATAGCTTGGAAGTAGCTTTGTGTGTTGTTTTGTCCCTTTGATGCCGCGGTAAAGAGAAAGAAAAGGGTAATTGTGCTCATTTAAGACCAAGAATGGAGTAGATATTTGTGTGAGATGCTTGTAAGCTGCTTAGAAGAGAAGTATCATGGTTATTGAGGTGCTTGGTTGCAAGAATAACTTTCAAAATGGGTCACTTTGCAAAGGTTTTGATTTCGGGTTCATTAGGGCTCAATTAGAGTTTTCAAGCTGTATGTTCATGTATACCTTGATAGGAATGTTGGTTACTAATCCTAAGACTTATATTAAGGATTATAATCAAAAGTTGATAGGCGTTTTGGGTTAAAATGGGTAGAAATGTGTAAACGGGTCAAAAGTTACAATTAGGGCACAATTAGGGTTTTCTAGTTTTATTTCTTGTATATTGTTGTTAATATGGTGAAATGATGATGGAAAGTGATTAAAATGTTGTAAGTTAGGTTATTATCACTTAATTTGAGAGTTGGTTTGAGTTTTCAATGGAAAAAAATCAAGAAAGGGTCATAGTTTAGAAACAGCTGGTTTTTGGTTTAGGGTTTAGAATTAAGGGGGGTTTTGAGTGTAAAAAGATGTATGAAAGCTTATGAATAGAATAATTAGGGTATGCACATTATATTTTGAGTTGTAGTAGCTTTGTACATAATTAGGTGGTGAAGATAATTGATGAAACGAAGGTAAAACGGTATTTAGAGATATGCTTAAATGACTATATATATTGAGCTTTTAAAAGGTAATAAGAATGATAGGAGTAATGCTCAAAATTTTTAAAGAGAAATACTCAGTTTTAAACTTTAAGCATATTTAACAATAAAGATATTGAAGCTTTGGATATAGGTTATGGGATAATGATAAATATAATGATGCGTATGATAGATGAATGATGGATGAAGGAATGATGAATAAATGAAGATGGATGAATGATGAGATGCAATAAAGCAGGAAAAACAACAAGGTATGAAACGGGATTGCCTTTATATTAGAACAACTTGCCTTTTTACTGTACATAGTCAAGATTTGACAAGTGTTTTTATTTATACCAGACATCCTGTGGCTAGGTTAAAGCTAAAGAATGGAATTTAAACTAGAAACTAGAAACTAGATGATCACTGAATGCGGTTCTGGAGTTCGATGATAGAGTTCATGAGTTTTTCTATGTCTTCTTGGTGACGAGTTTCCATATCATTGATGACTTCTGCCAATTCAGCGATTCTGTAGCGAGCTAAGGAGATCTTATGGTTGGATCCTATTTGCTTTCTCTGGAGTTTAGTGATCTGAGTATGAGCTTGCTGGAGTTCTGCTGCTAAGGCGTCAAAATCACGTTGGATGATTATTGTTCCTTTACCGAGACCTTCGATGCCGTTTTCAATCTGTTCAAAATGTTCAGGAGGGATTTCCATTGTACTTTGAGCTAGTCGTCAAGTTGAAGTTCTTTTATTGGAATAACAAGAGATTCGTCGGATAAACACTTCTTGAGATTTGAAACGTGGAAAGTATTGTGGATACTACTAAGCTTTTCAGGAAGCTCTAGTCTGTATGCCACTGGGCCAATTCGTTCAAGGATTTTGAATGGTCCAATGTATCGGGGATTTAACTTTCCTCGTTTTCCGAATCGAAAGATACCCTTGCAAGGTGATACTTTCAACATAACACGATCGCCAACTTGAAATTCTAAAGGCTTTCGCCTTACATTGGCGTAACTTCTTTGAGTGTTTGGATGGTTCTTTCACTTTGTCCATCGGTTTCAGGGTGATATGCTGTACTCATGTCTAATTGAGTACCTAAAGCATTTTGCAATGACTGCCAGAATCTGGATGTGAAATGACTGTCACGATCCGAGATGATAGAGATTGGCACGCCATGTCGAGAGACTATTTCTTTGATGTATAACCTTGTAAGAGTTTCCATACTATCAGTCGCTCGAATGGGTATGAAATGAGATGATTTGGTAAGACGATCGACAATGACCCAGATGGTGTCATGTCCAATTGAGGTTTTGGGTAGCTTTGAAACAAAATCCATTGTTATTCTTTCCCATTTCCACATAGGAATTTCTGGTTGTACCAATAAGCCGGATGGCTTTTGACATTCTGCTTTAACTCTAGAACATGTCAAACATTTGCCAACATATTCTGCGATGATTGCCTTCATGTTAGGCCACCAATAGAGTTCCTTTATATCATGGTACATTTTATCAGAACCCGGGTGAATAGAATATTTGGATTTATAGGACTCGTGCATGATTAAGTCTCTTAAACTGCCAAAAAGTGGTAACCAGCTTCGGTTTTTGATACAACGAGTTCCATCAGGACGAATTTCAAATGATTTGTCCATTCCGCGTAGGTTCTCGTTTTTGACATTTTCTTCCTTGAGGGCTTCATTTTGGGCTTCGAGAATTTGAGATGGTAATTTTGGATGAACTGTAACACCCCCAAAATGGGTCGCAGCGGAAATATGGGTTGGGGAATGTTACTTCATAGATCAATAGCACAAGATATGATCCCAGGATGATAACACACTTTTACAATCATACTCTGAGCGAGTAGTTCTAACCATCGGCGTTGCCTCATATTCAATTCTTTTTGACGAAGAATATGTTGAAGGCTTTTGTGATCAGTGAAAACTGACACTTAGTACTCGTATAGATAGGTTCCAGATTTTAAGAGGATATTCTGCTCCTAATTCGAGATCTGAGGGTATAGTTTTCTTCTAAGGTTGAGTTGGGGGGTTTCGAACGATACATACGCAATGACTTTTTCTGTTGCATGAGTAAGCTCGAACCCTTGGGGGGGGGGAAAAAAGGGGAGGGGAAAAAGGAATGCCTCACAGTAAACGACAAAACTATCGTTTCTTGCTTGGTAATGTAAGATTGGTGCTCATCGAGTTTTTTTTACACGAGTTGAAAAGCTACTTCTTGGTTTCGTTCCAGACATAATTCAGGTTC
Organism: Tanacetum coccineum; assembly: GCA_026074375.1. Taxonomy (NCBI): domain Eukaryota; kingdom Viridiplantae; phylum Streptophyta; class Magnoliopsida; order Asterales; family Asteraceae; genus Tanacetum; species Tanacetum coccineum. Next base: position 16,631 of record BQNB010087553.1, read on the forward strand.
TTCTGGGTTAATTTAGTCAAAGGCTTTGCAATCTTTGAAAAACCTTCGATAAATCTTCGATAATAGCCGGTGAGTCCTAAGAATTGACGCACTTCTGTGGGAGTAGCGGGAGATGTCCAATTCTTAACAGCTTCGATTTTGGCAGGGTCAACATGAAGTCCTTGATTATCGATAAGATGACCAAGAAATTGCCGATTGTATCCAAACAATACCATTTAGAGAACTTGGCATACAATTTCTCTTTTCGGAGTAATTCTAAGATAATCCTGAGATGACTTGCATGTTCTTCTTTGTTGCGAGAATAGATAAGAATATCATCGATGAACACAATTACAAACTTATCCAGATATGGTTTACATACACGATTCATGAGATCCATGAATACAGCAGGTGCATTTGTTAAACCAAATGGCATGACTTGAAATTCATAGTGTCCGTATCTCGTTCTGAAAGCAGTCTTAGGAATATCTCCTTCCCTTACTCTCAGTTGATGATAACCTGATCTTAAGTTGATTTTTGAGTAAACGCTTGAACCTTAAAGTTGATCAAATAAGTCATCGATCCTGGGCAATGGGTAACGAGTCTTTTATAGTAAGTTTATTTCAATTTCGGTAATCGATTCACCTTCTGAAAGATCCGTCTTTTCTTATTTGTTAAAAAAAAAAACCAAAAAAAAAAAATCAGACCGGAGTCCCCAAGGCCGATGTACTGGTCGAATGAAACCTTCCGGTCGGTTAGTTCTTGAAGTTGATTAGACAACTCCTGGCATTTCTGAACGGAGCTAATCTATTAAGGTGTTCGAGTATAGGGCTGCTCCGGGATTAAGTCGCTTTGGAATTCGGCTTGGCACACGGGAGGATACCAGGTAGGGATCTTCAGAATGACATCTGGGAATTCTTTGACCACAGGACTGTCTTCGAGTTCTTTTTCTCGTTGCTTTGCTTCTTCCACAACTGGATATACAAAACTTGCCAACCTCGGAGATATATCCTTTTCGGTTTTTATACAAGGATATGAGTTTAGTCGTGTTTTGCTAGTTACCTCGAAATGATTAGAGTTCACCGTCGATAGGAATTGTGAACAACTTTTTCGTACAGAGATTTTGGCATGATACTTGGATAAACCAGTCCATACGATGCCCCTACCCCCCCCCCCCCCCCCCCCCCCCCCCCCCCCCCCCCCCCCCCCCCCTCGAAACTACAAGTTACTTGGCATGGGAGTCGATTTCAAAAGGTAGATTTAGCAGGGATAAAGTACAGGGCTTGTAATAACATGTCTTGTGCTTACTAAGTTTCCGTCAGCCATTTCGATATTATAAAAGGTATCTACTGTAATAGACGAAATATTTAGCATAGAGGCAAGCGATAAGGATATAAGCTTCTATCAGCTCCAGAATCAATTAATACCCTGACTATCTGCTAAATTAGAGAAATACCCGTAACGGACGGTTTGGGTCTTGTTGGGCATTCTTATCTCTCAGCATGTAGGCTCTTCCTTGGGCATTAATGTTGGTCTTTTGGCACTGATTTGTGTAGTGTCCTTTCTCACCACAGGCATGGCAAACCACTGTCACTAGGAGTTGATTACTTCCGGTGGCTGGCTTCTTGCTTTTGGCAATTTCTTGCTTCGATGCATTCTGTGCAATTATTACACCTATCAGTACAGGGTCCGGTGTGATGTAATTGCACCTTCTTTTACCACCGAGGGAGATCACGGGCATACCTACCGTTTTTGATGAAGTAACAGCATAGGCTCTACCAGCTTCTTGCCTTCGGTTCTATTGTCGATGATTATTGTAACGATTGTTGGTGTTGCGATAGTTGCTGCGGGAATTGTTGTTGAAAGTTCTTCTGTCGTCAAACTTTCTTTTGTTGTCGTTTGATACCTGCATTGGAACATGCTTAGTTACTTGATCCATTAGCCTTTGGGCTATGTTAATGGCCTCCTCTAAAGTTTGAGGTTTAGAGGCAGTAACATTTCCTTCAATGCTTCGAGGTAGACCTCCGATAAAAGCTTCCAAGAGTTTATCGTTGTTTGGCACCATGTTTGGACATAGAACCGTTAATTCTTGGAATCTTCTAACATAAGGTTTAAGATCATTTCCCGATTACAATCTAGCTTGTCAAGTTCTTCTCCATCTTTCTGATCTCAGTCGGGGACATACTTGTTTGGAGACAGCCTTTTTAAACTCAGTCCAGAGTGATTTGATTGGCTTGCTCTCATCCCATAGGTGGGTATGCATTCCCCCAGGACAAGGGCATCGTCAGTTAAGTACCAGTAGAAAAGTTACTTGTTTTTCTTCGGCACATCTGCTACGGGCAAACACTGATTCGGTTCGTTCAAACCAGCGAATAAGACCTATTGCTCCTTCCGCACCATTAAAGTAGAAATGTTGTCAGCTAATGAACTCTTTGTAGTTTCCCGTTTTCACTGCAGGAGTTCCAATAAGACCAGTGTTCCTGTTGGGATTACTAGCACTTGCCATTGTCAACAAGCTTGAGGCTTCTATAGCCGAGGTGACATAAAGCAATAACTTTCTAATGGCATCTTGAGTCATGGTCGGTGCTTCTGATGTTGATGCTCTTTTTGGAGGCATTCTCATCAACAAAAGATAAACACGTATAAGAATGATTATCAAGGTATAATGCTTGTCTTCATTAAATGATTAAAGGAAAAATGCTTATTTATTAAACTGCTTAAAGAATAATGCTTCATTTACGAATTTTACAATAGTGATATCTAACAGGTTATGGTATGCTGAGGGACTGTATGATGGGATGGAATGATGAAATGAATGATGAAGATGGATGCTGATGCGCTGCAATACAGCAGGAAAAAACACAAAGGTAGATAACTGGATTGCCTTTATATTTTAGAAACAATTGCTTTTTAAGGTACCTAGTCAGATTTAACAAGTGTTTTTATTTATACCACACATCCCGTGGCTAGGTTAAAGCTAAAGACTAGAATTTAAACTAGAAACTAGAAACTAGATGATCATTGAATGCGGTTCTGGAGTTCGATGATAGAGTTTATAAGTTTTTCTATGTCTTCTTGGTGATGAGTTTCCATATCATTGATGACTTCTGCCAATTCCGCGATTCTGTAGCGAGCTAAGGAGATCTTATGGTTGGATCCTATTTGCTTTCTCCGGAGTTTAGTGATCTGAGTATGAGCTTGCTGGAGTTCTGCTGCTAAGGCGTCAAAATCACGTTGGATGATTATTGTTCCTTTACCGAGACCTTCGATGCCGTTTTCAATCTGTTCAAAACGTTCAGGAGGGATTTCTTCTAGATAACCTTGGATACCCTGAATTTGCTCTTCATGACGTTTGATAGCTGATTTCCGGGAAGTTTCACCAATCTCAAGAGCTTGAGGTTGGGATGGGGTAGATGGAGATAACTGCATTGGTGAAAGAAGTCCTTCTGGGGAGAAAGGGAACTCTTGGTTTTTGGGGGTATGATAATTGGAGCGGATTGGTGATTTTCCGTCTAGAAACGCTTGCTAGGCTTTCATGTAACGGATCATCGGGAATATCATGAAAAGGGTGGTGAAGTTAGCGGGACAATCAAACTGAATTGGAAAGCACTGGAGTACTGTTTTCCCTGGAGAGGTCGGGATATAATCCGGTGAAGCCGGAGGAACATAGTTTGGGAAATTGGAAGAAAAGACATCCTCCAAATTTGCAGTAGGATGGTCAGGGGAAGACATCGTTCTGCTTAACAACCCAGCAGTAAATAACATAAGTTATTTATTTAGTAATATAATAGTTATGTAACTTTACATACCATTCCGGGAGATATAGCGGCACGGAGGACTTTCTTGGATGGAAAAAGAAAAGTAGTTATAGTTAAGGTTTTAACCTTGTTCTCTATAACGTAGGCTCTTGATACCAAATCTGTAACACCCCCATTTTTACATATAGCAGCGGAAGCTTAATAGGTTAATACTCAAGGTACAACAGTCATAACTCATAGAAAACGAATAAAAAGAGTTCGTTTATGAAAATAAGTTATCATTCATTATTTCTCAGGTTTTTTCCAAAAGAGAGGTTTCCAGATTCTAGAAAATACAACATCTGAATGATAACGGTTTTTCCATCTTCATGTCCTCGTCACTCCGTGCCATTAGTTACCTGAGATAAAACATGCTAAAAAAGTCAACCCAAAGGTTGAGTGAAAATCCCGCGGTTTTAAGTAATATATTTGAATGCAAATGCGATATTTGGGTTACGTTGATATACACCCAGTATTGAAAACATAATTTTCTTAATTGCCATTAGCTCATGAAATCCGTGCTTAGGTTATAATGATAATATTGCCCCTGCGGGCACCTTTGCCAAAATACCCGCGTGATTTCTAATGATGTGCAATTGGTTACACGTAACTGGGTACACCAACGGGGAGTCCAGCCCAAATAGATCTATTCACATCATTCGCGCTTACTACGGAGAGTAATTAACAGTTCATGATTATGGGGACTTAAAGGCAAAGTAGTTACTTAGCATAGTAATTGAAGTAGCACGTAGAAATAATTGCATTCATGTTTATAGCATGTATCTGCCTCGCGGGTTTATAAAATAATTGAAAAGCGAGGCTATAAACTCACCTGAACAGTTATAGGGAAATTGATAGCTAATGTATAGGGAATGAAAGTAACGGCTTCAACACGGCAATCACAGACAACCTGGGTTAATAAATGGCAAATCTAGTTTGCTTGTATTTATAAGTTTTTGGCTTCGATTGTAAACCCCCAAAATGGGTCGCAGCGGAAATATGGGTTGGGGAATGTTACATCATAGATCAACAGCACGAGATAAGAGAACGACCTCTATATGAGTCGGTTTAAAAATTGTACATTGGATTTAAATAGACTTGATTGTTACAATAGCCGAAGCTTAAACTAGTTCATCCATGACAAGTAAAGATTTTAAGACATAACAAATATTCCTAAAATGTAATGCATCCAAATCTTTATAGTAATGACTCCAAAATGGTGACCACCAATGTATCCTTGTTTCTCGTACCTTATTGACCTGAGAAAAACATGCTTTAAAACGTCAACATAAAGTTGGTGAATTCACAGGTTTAGTAAATGTATAAAGTAGGACCCACAAGATTTCAATGTAAGACAATGTAACACGTTACAATATCTCAAAACGTAATTACGAGTGCACTAAGTTCATGACACCGAAGCTCGACATATATGTATGCAATTTAATGCACTAAATGTGCCCATGTAGATGTTCAACTGCACATCTCAAAATGTTCGACATGTATTCGTAGTGTTTCGGTCCCTCCGAAACTGCTGAGGCTACTCACCGAACGGGGATGTCAATCCCAAAATAGTTCTATTATAACATTCGCGCTCGCTAACTAGCAATTGACAGTTCATGAGAGTGGGGGCAATAGTGGGGTTAGCTACTCTTAGGCCACACTCGTAAATGTTTAAAAGAGTATTTGCGTCCAAATGTAAAAACAATGCATGTTTCTCACCCAAAGTTGTAACAACAATGTAGTTGTATAAAGCGGGGCTAGGGAAACTCACAGAAAGTGAATGATTGATTATCTAAATAAAATGAGTGCATCGCCTCGGCAATTTGGAATGCAACCTATTAATTATAGGGCGTATGAGTCTACTTGTATTTCATGTAATAAAATATCACATATTGCATAGCTAACACCACTAATCGTTTCTAATTATTAGTTAAAAGTTAAAACAATAATTAACTCGTACTTTGTTAAATTAAAGTATATGTACTTGTATCTGTAAGAAAATATTATTTTCGTTTATAAATGCATCGTTTGTAAAAATGTATGATTTAATAATGATATTTTATTATTAAATTAATTGTTTTATAAAAATTTATTTTAAAAATAAAAAGTAATGCGCGCGAGTTTAAATAACTTCATATCTTATGTTTCGACTCCGCTTTCAAGTTTCTTATGTCACGTCTTTTTTTTTTTTTTATTTTTTTGTATTAAATTTAATTGTAAAACATCAATGTTTATTAAAGTTTAGACCCGATGATGAGTACACTTTTACTGTTCCTCCCACTAGTTTATATAAATTATTTTTCTTTAAAATTAAATATGTGTAAATGTTTAAATCATATCTCGTTCGTTATTAGCTCCGTTTCTCGGGAGATCCTTATGTCTTGGAATTAGTATTTAAGAAAAAATTTATCAAAATATTAAATTTATAAAATTTTAATCCACAACAAAAAAAAAAAACAAATGACTGAACAGTACGCTTTTATATTTCATAGAACAGTTTATAAAAATGTTTTTCTAAGATTAATTTCTATATCTTGTAAAACTACGTAACTAGTCGTTTTAATTCCGTTTTTCGAGTTCTTTTATGTCCGTGGGTTTGTATTAAGGAAATTATCAAAATATTATCTTTATAACCTTTATTACCCCCTGATGAACAGTAAACTTTTATGTCATCACAGGCTTTATATAATTATTTTTATAAAGTTATAATTTATAACTTGTACAATGTCGTAACTTGTTCGTTATAATGCCGTTTTTTGAGATCCTTACATGCTCCGATCTTCTAAAAAGCACTTTTTTATAAAATATATAATATGTTTATAGTTCGATTTCAAAAATATATATAAAGTCCATGTTATTTGGTTTCTAATTAAACAAGTAGTTTACAATTATTTCATAGGAACCTTGCCACCCTGAATTTTTCCAAGTGTTATACCGTCTATTTTACATTATTTTAGTCTCTAAATGTCCAATGACCTTTGTCCCTATGAATTCATCATATACCTTGATATAACTTTAAAATAAATAGGTGGTGATTAATAACTGCAACAAAATATGAATCCCATAGAAAATAAATAACGAGTATTGAAAAATGTAAATAGACCTTAAAGAAAATCAAGTGGCTGCTGAAACCAGATGTAACCCTCCAAATGTCAAGCCTTTAAAACCAAAACCCTAATCAAGAAAACCCTAAATATGTTTTCTTGATTAATCCTTGTTAAACCCGAATCCAAGCTTCCCAACACCTTGAGTAGTCTTAGGTAGTCTTAGGATGAACACTTGAATGCTTGGAATACCTTGAATGGAAAAATAAAATGAAACCCTAGTTTACAAATGTGTGCCGTGGGTTTGAGGTGGAAAAGAGAGGGTTTTGTGCTTGATTTTTCTTGAATGAGAGTGAAAGAGTAATGAGGACTTTAGGCTTGCTTTATGTAGTGATTAGGAAACTAGTAAACCACCTTAACCTAAACCATGGATGTATGAATGGTAAAAGGACAAGGTCAAAGACCTCTCCTCCTCCCTAGGTAAATCCCACGGTTTGGAGGGGGGAGGGTACAAGGGATTTGACAATCTTTAGTAACTTGAGCTTAAGGTACATTATGGTGTAAGGTTTACAACTTGTAAAAAGGATTTTAACAAGATTAAATGGTTTAATTCATGGGAAATTGCCTAGGTCCGGTTCTTAGTTGATATAGGAGAGAAAAATAATTAAATTTTGAGTATTGGGTATAAACGTGGGTATTTGTTTAAGTGTAGATAGGTAAAGGTGCTTCCGGGTACGACCGAATGTAATTTATTGCGAAACGTAAGCGTTTTACGTAACCAACAAAAATAAATTATGAAAAGTTATAAATTATACTCCTAATAATCATATAACACTTGCTTGATGTCAACTTTAATTTGTTTGATGTCCGTTTACATTGATCATTGATTTTTAGTTTACGCGATTTAACTATAAGATAATAATTAAAAGCGAACGCGTAAAACTCTAAAAATAAATAATGGAATTTATTAAAGTTGAAATTTACCTGAAAATGAGAAATGTTACAGTTTAGATAACACGTTCTAGAATTGATCATCTAGAATTGGGGCTGTTAGGAATGTTTGGTTATTAATGAAGAAACACCTTGTTGAATATCATTGTTCTTATGTTAATTCCGCTACACATATTACATATATATATACATATATATATACATATATATATACATATATATATACATATATATATACATATATATATATATATATAGGGTATTCGGCCGGTTTTGGATAAAGGGGAAAAAGGAAACAAATTTGACTATAATTAGGACTCTATTAGTTTAAATATAAAACCAATAAAAACTCTAAATCACTTTTATCCTCCTCCATCCCTTGTTCAGCCGATCCATCAAGAAAAAGAAAAAAAAGAATTTTTTTTATCAAGAACAAGTTTGGTGAATTTGTGTTTCAAGATTCAAGGTTTAGGTAAGTTTCAATTAAGCTTTTGTTTAGTTTTTCTTTAAAACATGTAACAATTTGTAACACCCCCAAATCTGGGTAGCAACGGAATGTTGAATATCCGAGGGCGTTACTTCATAGATCAATAGCACAAGATATGAGAACGACCACTAAACGTGTTGTTTAAAAAGATACATTGGATTTAACAAAATACTTGTTCATTACATAAGCTTGTGGCTTCAAATTTGTTTGACAACATAAGTAAAGATTTCGGTTTATAACAAATGTCACAAAATGTAATACGCCCCAAATCTTTAATATTGACTCTTCACAGAGTGACCCCTAATGTATCTTGGCACCTCGTGCCTTATTGACCTGAGAAATACATGCTTAAAACATCAACATAAAGTTGGTGAATTCATAGGTTTATGTATGTAAATTGTAGGATCGTAAGATTTCCAAGTATATGATTAAGTAACAAATGCAAACATCATAAAAAGTAATTACGTTTTCCTAAGCTCATGACACTAAAGCTCGACATGTATGAATGCAATAAATTGCCAACATTGCCCGTGAATGATGTTCTAACCCACAACATCCCAAATCCGACATGGTATACGTTTGTTGTCTGGCAAACCGGCGCAGTGAGCGCTACTCACCCAAACGGGGATGTCAATCCCAAATAGATATATTTATAACATTCGCGCTCCCTCAACCAGACCTCTGGTAAAAAAATTGACAGTTCATGATGAAAAGGCTCAGTGGGTTATCGCTACTTAGGCAAATACGTAATCATAGTATAGAATGTACACTTGCGTCTAATTTATAAATCAAAGCATGTTCTCACCCCAAAGATGTAAATTATTTAAATAATTGTAAAACATAGGGCTATGAACTCACCTTGGTGAATAGTCCTCTGAAAATGATAAATATATCCAAGTATAGCAATGAATCACACCGTCAAATACCTAAGCATATACGGCCAGTCTTAGTCTACGAGTTTAGGCTAACGACTCAATGCATAAACTACAATAAATTGCTAGTTTATATATACTGTTATCACTTGTGTGGTGGTGCACCTGTTTATTGTATTTGAATTCACTTGATGGCTCTAGGGAAGGTATATGATCACACGCGTTTCTAGTATACGTATAATCATTATTAATAAATATTCATATTTATTAAGTCGTAGGTTAACTTGTATGATATCCGGTAACTATATAACTCGACCGGTATGATAAGTGGTTATTAAATTTACCTTTGTCCATGAAATACCCTTAGGTTTCAAAAATTACACTTTTAGTTTCAGAAATGTCAAAACAGCCCCTAGACTTTATAGGAAAACAGTTTTGACAGTTTTAACCCTCAACTTTACAAAGTTACACCTTTAGTCCTTTAACTTGTAAAAATGACATTTTAAGTCCGATTAAGTTCTAGCAAGTGGCATTTGGTTTTAATGGACTCCAATAAGCCATATAAGGTGGTTCAGCTTATAAATAAGCTCGGATGAGCTTGTTTTATTGGACTCGTTAAGGTCCAATAAGAAATTTGAAGGTCCAATTGGGTTTTCAAAGGCACATAAGCCCTTATTAAGTCTATTTACACTTACTTAAAATTATTAAGCTGGAAAATAAGCTCGGGTGAGCTTATTTGAGCTTTTCGAGCTCATTGGGCTTGTTAGCCCAACAATCTTAACCCGAATGTTTGTAAAGGTCCATTAGGGTTTCAATATAGGATCAAATCTTATTTTCTTAACTCAATAAGCACTCATGAAATCTGATTAAGCTGTTTTTACTTCGTGGCTTATTTAATAAGCCGATAAGCCTCAGAAATGGGCTTTTGGACCCGATACGAGTCCATTTAGGGTTTTAAGGGTTTCGGCTTGATTCATTAAGGTCCAATAATTTTTCTAGGTTTATTATAAGCCTTATAAGTTGCTTAAGCTCACAAATAAGTTGTTTAAGCTTATTTGTAGCTTATGGGCTTTCGTTGGTCACGGAAATGGGCTAATGAGCCCGATATAGGTTCGTTTTGTGCTTTCATGATACATAGGGTCCATATAAGCCCTAATAAGCACCTTAGGCTTTTGAATAAGCACTTAGAGCTTATTACCAAATCGTGGGCCCCACTGCAAGGTCTGTTGGGCCTGTTTGGGTTAATGGGCCCATTCGTGGCCCGCTAAGGCTTCCTATGCATATTGTTTATTCCAAAGAGTTTTAAGAATTTTATAAACCCTCGATAAGCTCAAATGAGCTTATTTATAAGCCATGGGCCTCTACCCATGGGCTATTAGGCATGTTGGGCCCAAACTCGGGCGTGTTTTGGAGACTCCAATGGTCCGTTAATCTCTCTAGTGCTTTCCTAAGTTTCGATATTTTTCTAATCACCAACGTAAGCTTATTTAGCAAGTATAGAGGTCGCGGTTGTCCCATGCAACCGTTTAAATGGGTCACGTACTCCTTTCCAAGCCATAGTATCGTGTTTACACAAAAGGTTTACGTATAGTTTTTGAGGAAATCGTGTATATGACTTAGTGTTCACGTCGGTTCCCAAGTTTTCATTTTTAAATGAATACACCTAAGCCTTAGCTTGTTGTTAAATTACTTGTACGTGTTCCTTTATATTTTAACACCACACAAGGTCGTATATACGCATAAACATTGCGTGTAACATGTATGTTTGTACTTATTTTGCCTAAGCTCACGTTAGCTTATTATTTACAAGTTAGCGTGACATAATGACTAGTAAATAAAAGAAAACAAATATAGTATGAAGTGTATAGTTTGAACGCGACTTACAATGAGTCCTAAGGTTTTGTTTCGAGTGTATGCGAGTATTGTGGCAACCTACGTGCGAAATACACGATCAACAACCAAACCCTAAGCTTCAAAGCTTTGTAACACCCAACCTTAGCTCGTGTATTCCTTGTGAACTTGTATGAAAAGCCTTAGTGTTGTGCGTTGGTTCGAAGGAAAGTAAGAAGGTGTTTGTTTGCGTTTTATAACCCGAGACAAGAGAGAACTAGTATTGTTTTTCTTGTTTGAGTGTTT
>BQNB010087554.1:0-14071 GCA_026074375.1 Tanacetum coccineum
GATATTTCTTTTCTCTCTTTTCGATATCGGACAAGCAAAAGGCTATTTAATACTTAACAAACGCTTTTATCAAATGGATGTTTGAGTTGGTTGACCTTGAGTATAAGAATGATTGAAAGGTCATAGAGTGAAGTAAAATTAGGGGTTTAACAAGTGCGGATATTTAAAATGCCAAAGTACTGAAGAAAACGATTTTGGGAATTTGGCGCGCTGGCCACGCGCTGACGCGTGGGTAGCGTGCCTGACGCGAAATGTTTTCCCATAGTTTGAGATCTTTGGCCTATAAACACCCCCATTAGCCTTTGCATTCCTTACCTCTTGCAAATATTATTTCCTCTCTTTTCTCTTCTCTGATCCTCTAAGTCTAACATCTAAATGTTCCAAACTTCTCATTTAATCATTTTATTGAAGTGAACATATCTCTGCAAGAGAGCATCAAGTACCTAATCCACACTTGTGTGTTTTGTCGAGGTTCTTCTTTCTCATACCCTTTCTTTAGCATCGAGTCTCTAGCTTAGGTTAGGACAATTAATCAATCTATCTTTCATTCAATCAAGTTGTATGAGAAGTCTTGTATCCAAGAAATCAATCCTAGATCGTTGGGGATCTAGTTAGGGTTCGGTAAACTTACAAAGGGAAGTTTTTAGTGGTCCTAGTCAATCTAAGTGATCCTAGCGGGTAAGTCATTTCACGAGCTCTTAGGGGTGGATTCTGGGGGCGGAATACCGTAGGTAATAACTCTTCTTTGTAAGCGCCGATCTTTGTGCCTATCGATGGAGTTAAATTGTAATACAGTTTGTAGTCCACCATAAGGATTTTACTAGAGTAGTGTAGGTGTCGTGGATTTGAAACTTGACGTACGAAAGAACTAAACCCCCACTTCCCTAACCAATATATATCGTGGTGTCTCTCTCTTCCTATCTTCATCTATTTGTTGTTACTTTGCTAAGTAGATCATTACACCACTTGGCTATTTCGAGACTTGAAGTTTTATAAACTTCGAAGAAGTCAAGAAAACCGTATTCACCCCTCTACGGCTCTACAACCCTAAACATCATCACCTTCCCCAAATAATACCCAAATCGGACAACTCACATTCCCTTACAAAATGTACCTTCCTTGTACTTGTTGTACTTCTTGTTCCCTTCATTCCCAACATAGGCGCCTCCACATCACATCAAAACATTCTTCACCACATATCTACTATTCACTTTCTTCCTCATAAAGCCATTTGAATTTCATACACACATACACACACACTATCATCTTAGCCATTGATTACACCACTTCATTAATCCAATTTACCTCACTTTCTTCTCCTCCTATGGATTGAATTTCAAATGGCAAACAAACATACTTTCCTCTATAAAAAACACACTTCACTCCTCTAAACAAACACATTTCTTTATCCACCCTTGATTATGCCACTTCACCTATCCAACTTACCTCTCCACCATCTTATCTCAACCCTTCATTTAAAACATGATCAAGAGGCTCCTTTCTATCCCATCACCATCACATCATGCCAACTCACATAAACCTCATCCTTATCTCTTCCTCTTATCCAACAAGTGCCTAATACATTTGAAATTTAAGTTTCAAATCTTTCCCCATAACATCCATCCTTTCTCTCCAAGTTAAGAATATTATTAGAATATTATCTTGTACCCTAACTAGCTTCTGTTGATAAAATATAATGCCTAAAAACATTAATAATATTTTTTCACATCTTTACGTTTTGATAATCACAAAATATAAAAACGTTCAACGTAAAATTAAACAGTGAGAGTACTAGACAGTATGTGTGCTTTAACCTTCAGGAATATTGGGATCTGCCAAAAAAAAAAAGTCTAGATTAACACTCCTCATTTAGAATTTGTCCATAGAGAGTGCTTGAGCTTAAATGAAAGGTTGAACCAAGCAACCACTTTCTCCTTAAAACCACGAAATCATCCTATTTGTTTCGTGCTTTTGGGTTTGTCTGTGCTCTTGTGTGTTGTGAGAACATATATAGTGGCCTTGTTATACCTTAGTAACTGGGCCGTGTGGTGTAGAAACAGAATATGTAGTGTAATACCGTCCTTGTTTTATTGTTGTTCATCAGGATAGATATGTGCTTCACTTGTTTTCTTGGTTGATTGATAAGTTCTTTGATTACGTGTACTCGCAAGCAAAAGATATCACAAAGTGTGTCTCTGTCTCCCATGAATTTGGTTGTAGTGTATAACTCTCTTCCCATTTATGATGGTAGCTTGTTGCCTTAGGGTTATGACGAGTTTCCAGTCAGGTTGATTTTTGGTGAGTGGTATAACGTGTGAGTTGTGGCGCTGTACACTTGCGCATGTCAGTTAATAAAGTATAGACACGAAAATCATATTTCTAAGAGTTATTATAGGATTGTGTGTTGTATCTCTCAACTGGGTTATAAAGATGTCATCAACTATCCCTTTCAGTGGAACACGCTATTGAATACAATTAGACCAAAGTCTTGTTGGGAAAATTCCAGATTTGTTGAGTTTAAATTGGGGCAGTGGGGTGGGGGATATTCCAATTGAGGGATGGATCATGACTGGAGAATAAACGTCTATGGTGAATTGATGATTGAGATCAGTAGATGGATAAGTGTTCTTGATAAGAGGTCGTCGATGATTGATGTGAGTTGAGTATTGTTGAGACTAGATAATACGGTGAAACCATAATTTTGGGTAGACTGATAGATGATGAACTTGTGGTTGAAATTGAGTGTTTTGGAATAAGTATTTTGATAGATTGTTTGATTAAAGGGAGGACTTAGGTTCATCTGTGTTGGGTTTATGCCAACAAAAGCAACGCGACGATCTGAATTGCAGTTCATGCATTAAACGACCTCATTTGCATGATCATTCGTTTGTTTGTGTCCCTAAGTATGGACATGAAGCTAGACAAATGTTCTCTAACTATGGTAGTTTTAGTATGCAATAATCCACGGAACCAATTGTTGAAAACTGATCTTCCTAGTTTCTGTCTGTACAATCAGATATTTATAGCGTCACATCTCAAATATCAGAAGGAGATGATGCTGAATATTCCAAAAAACTAAGAATGCGGATGTTTTCTACTTTGTGAATAAGCTGTTCTGCTCTAGTTTTCATATCTGTAGCTATTCATTCAATCAGCAGCAGAAGAAAATTCTCAAGTAGAAAATCACGCAGTTGTTTCTCCCTTTTTTATAAGTCAAAATCTGATTCTGAACATAGAACGATAGAATAAACAGCTGTTTGTGTACTGTCTCTCCTTTTCTTCTGTAGTCCTTTAATCAGTTAGGTAATTGGTTAGATTCCTATTGTCTAGGAAAAGCTTGAAATGTTCTGTGTGTCTCGCTCCTCAAATAATCACAAGAGAATATCATGTGGTAGATATACCATGCGTTGTGAATTAGACATGAACGCATAGATGACAAAGATGTAAAGTACTTTCAAGTGTTTACGAAGAGATGTTATATAACATTTTGACTAGCGTCGTGGGTGTGATATTGCTCAATAGTTGTGTTGCCATCGCTAACCACTATAAATGATATCCACACCTAATCGGGATGGAACTCGGCGTATTCGTGAAATAGGAGGATAGAAGCTCATCCTAGAAATAAATCTACCTCTTAGGTTCTCCTGAGAGTAGCACTCCAATATTCGAGATACTAGAGTGATGAAAGGCCAAATGAGTGGACCATTTTTCAAAAGAAAAAATGGATTCGAGAATCATTCATCCATGATATCTAATTTTTTTTAAAGCGGTGTATAGTTCCATTTTGCTTTTCCCATGAATCATACATATTCTTTTCCAAACATAGGTGGACATTAGTCAGCCGCCGAAAGAATAGCTTTGTCAGAAGAGATCGGTCAATTTAATTGTTATAGAGATTTACTCTTGGTTGAGTCGGATGAACGGAAATATGGTATGAAAGTATGAAATTTAGGAAGGTATATTATAGGTAGGAAAGAAAGAAAATTTGTTTGGCTGTGTGGCGTGGTTGTTGAGTATTGAAATAATTCTTAATAAACGGGATTTTACAATATTCGACAAAACGAGAAAACAAAGTTAATGTTTCAACGGGAATTTTTACAGTCAAAGAAAAATAACTCGTATAATTTAGAAGTTTGAGTTGATAGAGTTTTGACTAGTTCGGTTTTCAAAGGAGGTTGAGCTAGTGTCGGGTTGCCATCTAACGATTAACTCTCAGTTCGGTTGTTCAATAGGATTGGACTACCATGTAATGTAGTTACGGCGTTCCACTGGTTTTCGGTTTATCGTGTGTTCGGTTGTCAGACACAACATAAAAACTGTTGTTCGGGATTCCACTGGTTCGATTAACTAGTTCGGTTCAGACTGTTCGGTTCCACTCGGTGGCGGTCTATCTAGTTCGCGTCTGCTCAAACCAAAAAAGGTACTAGTTACTAGATGTTATCGTTGGTTTGATTAGGAGACTAGTCAGGTCCTCTCCAATCCAATACAAGCTTGATCGGTTCAAACTGGTTTGGTTAGAACTAGTGATTAACTAGTTCGGTTCCAACACAAACAAGCTAGATCGGTTCAACTGGTTTGGTTAACTAGTTCGGTTCCAACACAAACAAACTAGATCGGTTCCACTGGTTCGGTTCACTAGTTCGGTTCCATCTAATAACAACTCGTTCGGTTGCAACTAATAACAACTCGTTCGGTTCCAACTAAAATCAACTCGTTCGGTTCCAACTAAAAACAACTCGTTCGGTTCTAACTAAAATCAACTAGTTCGGTTCCAACTAATAACAACTCGTTCGGTTACAACTACGACGACTAGTTCGGTTATAACTATGACGAAACCAAAATTTTCAAAACTCAAAAAGACACATTTATGATTGGTTTTTTGTAAAAAATCTTGTACAACTAGTGTTACTAACCCTATAGGAACAAGAAAAATGACAACTTTATGGTTTTTAAGCCAAAAAAATTTAAATCAAGATTTTGTTCTTTGTAAAGGTTTTGAACACAAATCAAAAGACAAACACAAAAACTAAACACACCACTCTATGGCTCTTGATACCAATTGAAGAATACTAGTAATCTTTAATATTATGCAAGAACTAGAGAGATAAGTGGGTTGGAAAGTTTCTAGAGAGAGAGTATTATGGAATGAATGATAATAATATTTTGTATGTGAAATGAGAAATGAAAACAACCAACTAACCAACCACCCTCTCCAAGGCATAGAGAGGGTATATATGCTACATACAAGGCCGGCCATGGGCTTTACTAAGGCATCCATGGGCCTTGGGCCATATTAGCTTACTAAGCTTATCATATGTTAACCTACGGGCTAAGACTAGTATATATTGGAAGTGACCGATACTTTTCTTGTTCCTAACACCTTGCTACAAATATGAAAGAAGCAGTTTACGTGGCTGTTCAGCTCAAGTCAGACAAGCTTAAAGAAGAGGCTCAAGCTGAGAATCAAGACTTTATCAATTCACTTGACTCCAACATGACCAAAATTATCAAGCAGCAGGTCAAAGCTCAAACCTCCAAGATCATGTCAAAACTTGAGAAATATGTTACCGACACTCTGGGAGCTGAAGTATTGGTCCTTTAAACCAATCAACCTCAAACGTCTTACGCAGTAGCCTCTTCGCTCTTAGAACTTGAATTAAAGAAGATTCTCATGGATAAAATGGAAGAAAATAAATCAATTGACAGATCTAAAGTTTAGAAGAATCTTTGCAATGCGTTGGTCGAAGCATATACACTGACAAAGACATCATTTCAACATATGGTGATGTAGTCACAATTTCAAGAGGCCACGGTGATGAAGATAAAGATGAAGAACCCTCTGTTGGATCAAACCGAGGGACAAAGAGAAAGAGATCAGGCAAGGAAACTGAGTCAACTAATGAACCTACTCATAAGGAGAGCATGACAATAAGTTCTTCTAGAGGTGCGTCCAGATCTCAACCAACTGACTTGGATGATTCTACACATTAAGAGTTCAACACTAGAGACGATGATGTAACTCCTGCAAGAGAGGCACAAGATGGACGTAAGTGGCATCCTTCAAACTCTCCAACTCCTGATCGTGAATGGCACCTAACAAAGACCGTCATTGACCAACCTCCTCAACCATGGATTACTCACTTGGCACAAGCTGTCGGCTCACAAGCTTCATTTGATGAATTTATGGCTACTCCCATCGACTTCTATGCCTTCATGATGAACCAGCTCAAGATTGACTATTTGACTCAAGAGTTGTTGACTGGTCCTACCTATGATCTCATGAAAGGTTCGTGCAAGAGTGTA
Organism: Tanacetum coccineum; assembly: GCA_026074375.1. Taxonomy (NCBI): domain Eukaryota; kingdom Viridiplantae; phylum Streptophyta; class Magnoliopsida; order Asterales; family Asteraceae; genus Tanacetum; species Tanacetum coccineum. The sequence continues at coordinate 6,304 of BQNB010087554.1, forward strand.
CCAGAATTAGAATATCAATTGGAAGAAGTCTTCAAAGCTATCAATGATCAATTAGACTGGAATAATCCTGAAGGAATGCCATATCCTCATGATCTCAGCAAGCCCCTACCTCTGTTTCCGAATGCATGAGGCTGTCTTGTTATCCCTTTCGATCATTTCATCAACAATGATCTTGAATATCTGAAAGGAGGAAGCTTAAGTCACAAGTACACCACTTCCATTACAAAGACAAAGGCTACTGATTATGGTCAAATTAAATGGATTGAAGACAGGATCCCTAGAAATATGTGGAGTACCGTACCTGTTGTCTACGACAAATACTCCTACCAGGGAACATATCACTAGGGTCCAAAACGTCAGAGATTCTATGCTACCAACATGGAAACTTCAAAGGATGTATATTTAAAGCACATGATCATCGCAGTCATTAGTCTCAAGATCATGACGTTCTATGGTTACAGTCATTTAGAAGAGATAACTGTTCAACGACAGGACGACGAGATATACAAGTTTCAAGAAGGCGACTTCAAGAGACTTCGACGCCAAGACATTGAAGACATGTTACTCCTTCTTGTTTAAGGCAAGCTAATCAATCTTAGTCTGGATGAACGATATGCATTGAATGTGGCCTTGAGAATGAACATACATTGTATTGTCATTCAAGAACGCGTGTAAGATCTACAATTGGTAGTCGAAAGCTACCAAAAGAAGATCAACCTCTCAAGACCAGACTCTAAACATTTAGACCTTAGAAAAATGACTCCCTACACTGCCTACCCTGACATCCAAGGCATTATCTATCAGGACGACATGAACATAAATCGTCTGATGCGCACTGATGAACTTCACAAGTTTAGTGATGGCACACTAAATCATGTTCATACTGCCCTCAGCGATATTGCTACCGGGATTCAGATGGATTACTTACCGAAGAGACGATGTACTAATCAAGACAAGAGAAGAGCTCGAGTGATGATCAATGCCATTGACAGAAAGCTCAGAGATAGAAGGCTGATGAGAAGTTTAGAAAAGTTTGTTGGAGGAAGACCATGAAGTTTGTTGGTGGTAGACTCTACGGAACTGACCTTAGACTGCTGCAAAGAACAATATGACTTTGTCATATTGTGTTCATATCTTTAAGGTCATTTCGTATATCATAAACTTGTAAATTTGTAAATATGTAGTGTAGACTTATGATAAAAATAAGGTGTGCTCGAGTGTAAAATTTTCAAGAATTTCTTAGTAAATTCAATTTTTTTCAAATTATTATACTCGGCACAGTCTTACATACCCTAAAATTTAAAGGGGGCATTAAAATGCTCCTTATAGTGATTATGTAACATTTTGTCCTCGAAAGTTTAATCAATTGATATCCAAAATATCAAACATTTTGGATAAGGGGAGAAAATGTGATTAAACTGAATCTTAGTTGTATTGTCATGTGATCTCATAAAATAGACTCGATGCACTCCACACTTAACATGTACTACGATTATGGTGCACATGTTAAAGGGGAGCTTTTAGTGATGATGAAAACTCTCAAAGTGTAAATCTTTTGATATTTATATCAAACACTTTGATTGAATTTTTCAATGATTTTGGTTTTAATTATGATGGAATACCCTAAAGACCGACCATGTACTTAAATTTATAGAGTTATAAGGTAATTAGGCATAGGTATTCAAATCCTATGATCCAACCAGAACTGGAGGGATCTACCCAGGGATATCCACTAGTTAGTGTAGAAGTCCTTAGGTATGATACAAAAGGAGAAAAAGTGAGAATCGGGAAAAGTGCCGACTGAGATGGAGCTATCACTGGAATAAACCTAACAAGGTATTAGTTATGAAGTCTCGGTAAACATTGAAGGGGTTGAAGAATAAAAAATAAATGTAAGGATACATGATGAAAAGAAAGAAGCCCTCCATACACTTAGGCAGAAACCGGGTCAATACATAATCTGTCAGAAACACTAAGTTGTTTTCTGACATTGAAGACAGTCATGGACCCAGTGACGCTATGCACAACCCTCCCTAGCCACTCAAGGTCTCTCAACAGACTCTTGTTTCATTTCTCACGGAGATTACATGCATTTCTATCAACTTTCTCACTCCGAGTTAGTTGATATTGAAAAGGTGGCAGTCTACTCTAGCCTCCGATCACTAAAATCAAAGTGCACTATTAAGTCTAGAGCCAAAAGAGATATCTATAAATCTCATAGCACACTTTTGAAAATTATGCTTGCTATCTCACACAATGTGAATAACAAGAAATATATTAAGAGTCATACGCATTATCCTTGTGATTTTGCCAGAACATCCGAGTGATATAATTTACAGTGAAGATGGAAATCCTGCTTGAGCCAACATCAAACAAGCTCATGGTAGGTGACTTGTGCGATTCTATACGAATCAAACTTGTGACAATTGGAAAGAAACGATGGTGCGATTCTACAATAATCAAACTTGTTCCAGGTTATGGATCAACGATTGATGAATTTTTGAAATGATTAACACTCTCGATGTGTCACAAAACCACTTTAGCAAGTGACACGTCGATTGATTTTCAAATCAATTTTTATTTCAATCGGTGAGATAGTAACTCGCTGGTTCACTCTTATCGTGATGTCTGCTTTGAGACGTTCCGATAATGAGAACATGCTGACTTTGATGAATCTGACACACATGTGTTTGAAAGTCTCAATACTTCAGCTGGAAATCCTGTCAAGGAGATTCTTCTTAAATTGAATCTACCTGATCACAAGTCGATCCTTACGGATTCATAGGTTATTCCAACCAAACACGGGCGAATGACAAAGCCATATTCGACCCCCTGCTTTATTTCTAACTATTTTAATGCATGATACTTAAAGAAGGAGGAGGAGGTACCTGGTTCCAGCTGACTCACAGATTCATAGCCACATGCTCATACCCGGCCGACAAACATTAAGACATCATGAAAGCTCAAGTACATGTTTCAATACTTTCGCTACTCTGATACCGTACGTCTTTCTCGAAGTGACAAAGTGTTAAAGTTAAAGAATTTCAAGAAAGATGCAGTATTGAAGCTTTTCAAGTTATCAAATCAAGAACGGTTTGAGCATGTTAGTCCCAAAGTCATAAGTTTCACAAGATGGCAAAGATTACAAGATGGCGAAAAGAGATTATGCTTGGTTGATGATCTCATAGTGCTCAAGATCACATACTCACATACAAGTTAAAGTCAAAAGGAATGTGCTCCAGCCTAAAAGACAAGATCACTACAACATATTCACAAGATGAAGTAATGAGGTAAATTCAAGTCTACGAGCACAAGAATAAAGACTCGGCATAGTATGCTAGGTTTAAGTTTTTGTAAAATGGAGTGACCTCCCCTAGGGGGAGATTGTTAGGAACACGAAAAGTGTCGGTTACTTCCATGTATATCGGTAGATAGCTCGTTTAGTTATTTTTAGAACCTTAATAGGCTAAGTTAGGAAAATCCCATGGAAAGCCCATGAAAGCCCACCTAGGCCGGCCACATTAAGGGTATTTATACACCTCTCCATGCCTTGGAGAGGTAGTTGGTTATGTATTTTCTAACACACATAATATACATTTCATTTCCATTTACTTTCTCTCTCTAAGTTCATCCAACCTACTCTCTCTCTGTAGTTCTTGCATAAATCAAAGATTACTATTATTCTTTACTACTTACCACTTAATGGTGATTTATACACTAGTAGTATACTTGTCCAACTATCCAATGGAATCAGAACGTTATTTGTTGAATTATCTAGGTCACTTGCTAGTCAACACGATCAATAAACCATTAGCAATATCCAATTAACGATTAAGGGCCCGAAGCTATCCTAGACACAGAAGTTTAGGGAAGGACAATAGTTTGTGACCATGTTTCTAGAATGTATAAGTACTATATGAGAGCTATCTTGAAACTCCAATTTACTTGGTCCTGATCATCTAGATCCATTGAATGATAGGTCGCATACAAAACAACCGTAAACATATAAATATTTGATAGGACATAAACAGCTTCACCGATAAAAATCAAGAAATCAAGATAAACAAATACCTAACATTCAGATCTCATAATAATGGTTAATACCCCAAAGGTAATTATGCCTTCAAACATCAAATAAAATACAAAAGCAATTATTTAGCCAAGGTAAACTACACCGAGTTAACGAATGCAACCAAAAACTGAAACGATTACTAAAGTATATGGAATTCCACAACCAACGTTGTCTCATGAAATGATAACGTTGCTGTCGAACCTCTTCTGTTCTTTTTTCTCCACTGAAAATCGACTTTTATGGTTTAGGTATCAAGAATATGATTTAGCACACTTAAAACTCATTTGTGAGTTATTCCATTTATAAGGTCTGAAGTCGGTTCGCTTACAGCGTATCCAAGATTGGATACGTGATTGGGATTTATTCTTGAGTCGGACCACTTTTATATCTTTCCAAATATTCACATACTATAATCTAGATAACGACTTATTGATCTCTATGGGATAACGACGTATTGATCTTTATTCCCTTGTGGTCTTTGGTGAGTGCAGGCACGGATAAGCCGTATCTTCCTTTATGGATACGGCGTATTGGTCTTCAGAATAGTAATCTTCAAAATATCTTCATTTAAGCTTAAAAATGCGCGCCTTTTGCTAATATTCACCAAGTACTCCATAATTACTGTAATTCTCAAATATAAACGATTAAGTAATAATTTTTTGCAATAGTTATATAAAATGGGTTAATAACATGGGATAAATGATGCTATAAAATAGACGTTATTTGATGTCATCAGACACACTCATAATTTTGTGGAATTTTTAGTAAGCAATTAGAAACAGAATATGCTTAATTCTCACAATATGTATCAAAGGTTATAATGTGCTAGGTAATGTAACTAGTGATTTTTACAAAAGTCATGCTAAAAAATTTTAAATTTGGCCTATTTTTAAGCACTTTTAAGCTCGTAGCATGCTATTTTGTAAAAAAGAAGACAAGTACGTTTTAATTCTCCATCGCCCTACTTAAATTATACAATGTCCTCGTTGTATAGATAAAACAATAAATAATAAGGGAAAATAGAATTAGAACGGAAAACTCCCTGATGTTTTGCTCGTGATAATTCTCCAAGATGAGTTCTTGAGCAAAATGTGTGTTGACTAGGGCTTCAGAATGCCCGGATGAGTTCAACACATGTCTTTTTTAGAATATACCATATCATAGTTTCAGCAAGGTTCTGCATAAAAGATTAGAAGACAAGTGCAATTTCTATCTTGCTACAATGGTACAAGAAAATAATTAAACACACAACTGTATAGGGATCAATACGCCGTATCCCAAACCCTAGGATACGCCGTATGGTTCCTTTAAAAACAATTAAATACAGGAAATTAAATATTAAGTTTTTAAAACTAATAACGTCCAAACACGTCTGTACGCCGTATCCAGAGGGGTTCGATACGCCGTATAGAGTGTCTGGGAAGACAGACTCGTGCAACAAACAATTAAAATACGACAAACAATTAAAATGACCGGGTTGTCTCCCGGGAAGCACTTTTGTTTCAGCTGGTCTTTAAGTTCGACCTTTTTCCATCTTCTTCTCATCTCGTCCGTGTTACCTCCCATCCGCGATCTTTTCTGTTGAAGAGTTTATGGTAGATGCAAGACATTTTGCCAGGAGTTCTTTCACCAGTATTAATTTTGCTTGGACTTACAATAACGAATTCTTCATCACAGCCTATCGAATGTCGTACGACTATGAATTCTTTAGTTCTGCATAGTTCGTCTGGGTTGTCGATGTCGTGGTGAGCGGGGATTGGTATCGAAGAATATTCCCTATTAATAACTTCGTAGATGTCTTTTGCTTCCTGTGCGTCTAAATAGGGTTTATAAAATGTATCTGAACATGTCTTTTTGGTGTTTTCCTCGCATGGTTCTTTGTATTCATCGAGGTCGCCAATCGTTCCTTTAGCACGTCCATTCTCATAAAATTCCCATAGCCTATTTTTGGTATTTTTGTCAATCTCCCTATAGTTGTCGAATTTCGACGCCAGCCAATATAAAAATTCAAAGTAATCCGTTCCGTCGTCTGGGTCATCAAGGATTTTGCTATTGCATAATGGGTAATATCGAAGGAATAATTTATCATTTAATTCGCTCCACGTAATAGTTGTTTCATTTATTTCATTGTTCCACCATGTCTTTGCATCTCCACTTAGTGATTTTGAGAAGACGTGTAATCGTAGTTTATTCTTTTCCACATTAGGCATCTTAATCCATTCGGTTATTTCGAGCACCTTTGTGATGTTGAAGGTGTTGTCCTGCAATATTTTCAAGAATTCATCACTGATTTTTAGTTCGGAATTTGTGATTATCCGTGAGTTAGTGTGCTCTCCATTCCCATTCATTGTGTCATCACAACTTGCTATCATCCTGAGTCGTAACTAGCGATCACCACTTTCTCAAAAATGGAGGAAAATGTTAGTAGGATATAGAAGATTTAAGTATCGGCGACTAAAGCTGTTTTCCATTCTTAAAGTTATGATGTAACTCCCTCCATTGTGATATTGGTGTTGTCCATTTTAACCTATGAATAAATTTCTAGAAAAAAATGTCAAATAAGTCCTACATACGCGTATTTGTAACTGAATACCGCCTTATTAATGTAGAAGGTCGAATACGCATGTATTGGTTTGAAATTTTTAATCACGCCGTATCAAGACAGTTGATCAATATGTTGTCCTGAGTAGAAGGTTAGATACGTCGTATCCAACTGGTGGATACGGCGTATCAGGTGATCTGTCAGAACAGAATACTTTTAAAAACAATTAAATGCGGGAATTTAAACAAACAATTTAAACACACAATGCGAATAAATAAAAACAGAATTAAATAATTAGATTACACTAAACTAAGCTAAGAAATACTAATAAGAATAAGGTTTGATTAATTCACCCCCCGGCAACGGCGCCAAAAACCTGATGTGCTATAGTGTAGGGTCAATTATATGATTATCAAGTTTTAAATTTATATTTGGCCAACAAACCTAAAACAACACTTTAACGGGCAGTGTACCCGGTCAAGATGGAGTTTCGCGGTAAGTAGGGTGTCGAACACTAAGAGTGAAACATTAATCCTATATTCTATCAGTATTTTAATTAGTTCTAATTAGTCTATTTACTGGTTAAACCTATGTTATATATGTTGTCTAATGATATAGGGGGGTTTCAGCTTGAGAGACTGGCACAGGTTTGGTGGTGACAAATATCAATCCAATAAACAATAAACACAAAAAAAGAAAATTAGAAGATAGAAAAGCGGTACAAGCCAAATAATAGAAAACTGTATTAGCCATATTAAATCCAGTTCAATGTCGGTTTGTTTGTTTTAGTGCAATGATTTACTTATCTTGAAGCGGCATATCATTCTTAAGACTTAGGAGGGACATCATCCTAAGACCTAGACATGATTAATCCTGTCACAATTAACGCATCCGCATAAAGCATCCTTTAGTTTAATTATAATCTATCTTAGGGAATCAAAGCAGTGGTGATCCTGTTAAAACCCTAGCCTAACGGGACTTTACCCACTTATTGTTTGACGGTGTTTTATATACCGGTAGTCTACTATTCAAATCTTTATCAGTTAATTAAGAGCATGATTGCTGAAACATAAATAGGTGACCTACCAGTCCAACTAAGCTCATAATTCAAAGACAAAGACAGAACGTTATTTATGATCCTATTGGTTCAGTAA
>BQNB010087555.1:0-27895 GCA_026074375.1 Tanacetum coccineum
ATGCGTAAACTCGTTTCAAGGACTTACTCTGAAAATTCCCTCACCATGGTCTTGATCTATGGCTTCAAGTTCAAATCTTTTATGATCATGTTGACTACACTACCCAGATGGCCATTGACTATGCAGCAGGCAGGAGACTTAGAATAGTAAGGCCGGAAGAAGCATGGAAAACCATCTAGGATTTAGCCCAATACGAAGAAGAAGAGTGGAACGACACAACCTTTTCCAAAAAAGGAAGTCCCGACTACATAGATGCCACTTTAGAACAAGAGTTATAAAGTATGGAGTTTCGAGTAGAATCTTTAATGAGGAATAAATGCTATTGGAGTATGAGGTAGGATTTACGTTTCCCAAAAGACCTTATCAGGAGGAATTAGAGGCATGAATAGTAAAATTAATTGATGATCAAGAGGATCAAATTAGGAAATTAGAGGAAGATATGAGAAAAACAAAAGACACATTTATGTGCCTCGCGGATAGTTTAATAGCAACCCTAAAGTTCAAAATAGAGGCAAAACAAGCTCATTCCATAAAAATAAAAAAGATCACCAAATTCCCTACTCACACCGCTACTGTAACCCCTGACATACTCAAGCCTAGCATGGTGAATATAGTCTTGATGATTTCCAATACTAAACCCACTATCTATAGATACCTCCACCAACACCTAAATTCTGACCTTAAAATGCCAATACTTCATTCATTTAAGGAAAATAAGCTTGAGTACAAAGACAAAGATGAAGTAGAGATAAAGATGATGGGAACCAGAATGGATAAAGAGTCGTTGGAGCATAATCTTCATAAGAATGACATAAACCCAATTATTGGTCATAATTTTTCTCCAACTTCAAATCCACCCATCAAACCAAAGGATTCGGGTAACTTTAGGATGGAGGTAGTAAAACCCTTAACCATTCATACACCACCTTCACCCCACCTGGCATACTCCTATCAAAATGGTATGTATCGCTACTATCACCTGCACTTGACCTTAAGTGTAGGGGAGACCCACCTTTTACACGTCAAATAAGCGTAGAGTCAAGCTCATAACTCGAACAAAAATAAGCGCTTTTTGGGAGGCAACCTAATATTTTAAATTAATGCATTTAGGAATGCCGTATGTCTTGTGTGTCTTGTATGCTCATATGATTGTGTTAACTGTTTTTCATGGTTTATGCAGTAATTCATACAGGAAATAACTCATAAGATTGCGTATAGGAAATTTTTCATTAAAACCAAAAACTAAAATTTTCTTAGAGTGTGGAGACAGCGTCACGATTTGTACGCGATGTCGTCACCATGACACTTGTGACGGGGTCAGAACATTCCTGACGACATCAAATGCCTAGGGGCAGGAAAATTTGAAATTCTTAAGTATTTTTGAAAATATAACTTATGTAATATTTCAAATTTGTAATTCTTTTATAAACTTGCAGAAAACCATGATTACATTAACACATTTATCCTATCTTTATTACTTTCGTAGAGTCTAAACGTAGTTAATAAGGTTGTATTTATCATTCACTCGTGGATTTTACGCTTGGTGTAGTTGTTTTTGTCTTTGATTACAGGTTATATTTCACGAGAAGAAGCTTGGAAGTTCTTAGGAAGTTTCATTGGATGATTCTTGGAGGACGATTTAACCAGTTATCGCATGTTTCTTCTCCATTATTGAGCAAACCAGGAGTGTACTAGTTTCTTTCACTTGTTTTCTTTTCCCTTTAATTCATTTTTACGGGTACTTTTATAGAACATTGGAGACAATGTTCAACTTAAGTGTAAGGGGAAATAATCCTTAGAAACTATTATTTCATTTGCCATATGCTTTGTCCTTAAAATGATGGGTAATATATCAAAACATAGCATAAAAAGGTAATTTTGACCCAAATTTAAATTTTTTATGACACATACCGACGAAAACCAAGTATTAATAGCGTCTCATGGATAGGAATTTATATGACTAGCACAATAACCCTCAAAATTCCACCCCAAAAATGTGAGGGTCGCCTTTAGATCTATAAGAATTAGGATATCCATTATTGATACCCAAGATAGTTTATACCTTTAGCTTTCTCGAGTTAAGGAGTGAGCAGTCATATGTGTCTATTCCGTCGTTACGGATGTGTATGTATGGTCTATGTCGCCTTTTCTAGAGCATTGAGATCGGTATTAAATTATATGAGTGAACCGGTAGTATATTAAATTCTAAAACTTGTTTTTGTGATGCATCCCGAGACCACATGTAAGTATTAGGATTTGCTAGATAAGAGGCACTAGGATTAACCCATGTTTTAAACTTGTAATTGTTATGATGGTCACACCGATCATGTAATGATCCCACGCCCTTTCCATGCACTTATCTTTAGTGTAGGATACGCCTAGTACAACCCTCCGAGCCTATCCTTTTTCACGGTTCTCTTAATTTTCTGGTTATGCCAGACTATTAATGAAGTGCATTGTCAACCCTTAAACCAATCGTTACACCCAAATCGCCTTAGCCTACCTTGTATGTACTCATTTATTAAATGAAGAGCATTGTCACCCATAACCTAATCGGTACACCCAAAATATGCCTTATGTGCCATACCTTATACGTACTCACCTTTAGTGACATTATTGGAGTGGAAAACCCAAGTTCAATACTTGAGTACACGGTTGCAAAGTCCTTGAAAATACAGTATGTGGGACAATATAGGATTCATGATAGTAATTTTATTCATGAAGAATGGGGAAGAAAATTATAAGTCAATACCCCCATATGGTATTGTTAGGATGATCTCAATGTTATTTTTGATCCACCTCAAATCTAGGTCGATAGATAGATTACTTAAACGAGTCATTAGTTAGATTATAAATATTGAGTATGTAAAAGCTCAAGTGTAGGGGTACGTGTTATAAACCCCAAGTTATGATGTATTATGTTATTTAAAACAAATACAATAGAGAAAAAGAAAGAGATTGATGTAGAGTTGTGTAGAGTTTGTATATCTTCGTTTGAGTCTTGGCTTAACAACCAAACCAACGTGTATTCGTGTAAATAATTAGCTCACCCTTCCACTCCAAATTTACCCAAATCCACCCAAATGTATCCTATCTATTTACGTTTCCATTATATGTTAACTTACACCTACACCCCAAAACCCTTTAAAAAGACCTCTTAGATAGTAATGAATAATGCTTGCGCCTAGCGGTGAAGGTTTGATCCTTTACCAAGCCTATGGTAATTTATATGCTATGATAGGTAATGAGTATTGATTTTCCGTTTCCCCATTATGTTATAATTTATTATACACTCGAGTGAAAGAGAGAATCCCAAACACTTTTGTGAGGTGCTAGTATATACTTTCCATGCTTTTAATTATGAAGTCTAGAAGGTTGTGTTGTAAAATACTTTTAAAGAGTAAGTAAAATGACCCTCATATTGCTATTGTCTAGGTAGAAAAGCCAATTTGCTTAAGGACAAGCAAATCCCAAGTGTAGGGGTATTTGATGAGGTGTCATTTTATATACTTTTTTGGGGTCTTTTAACCCCCTAAATCGTGTGTTTATGCCCAAAATAGGTACTTAATTGTTTCTTTTCAGGTATTAGCATTTGGAAGGCATTTAGAGGAAATACATGTGACTTGCGCTCATTTTGAGAAGAAACAGACAAGACTACGGACCTACACCAACATTTCTCAAGATTATGTTCTCAGAGGCTGAAGACGGCGTCACAAGATACACGTGACGCCATCATAATTCAACCCATGACGGCGTCAGAGATTTGGCGATGGCATCATAACGTAGCCGACCTAAAGAAACCCTAGAAGATTCATGATTAAAATGATCATTCAACTTGCGCGTGAAGTACCAGATATTGTTTTGACCATAACTCCTTCATACGAATTCAAATTTCGACGATTCAACAGCCCACGCGTTTAGAACGAGAAAATCTACAACTATGAAAAAAATGTCATGGTGACGGCGTCACATGTTATTGATGACGCCGTCGTGAAGGTCGGTTTAGGTTATGCCTATAAATACAACCTCATAACTTTGTTTTTATCAAGCCCCCAACCCTAAGTCCGATTCTAGGGTTTGGGTAGGTGTTTTTCCAGCAACTTAGAAGACCTAATTCAATCTATAAACATCTTGTAATGATTTGATTACCATATATATCTTAATTCATGTCTTCAATTCCTTTTGTTGATTATGATTTCTCTTGCTTGAGTATGCTTGGCTAATTCATCTAGTATTTATTTGGGAATGCATGAACCTTGTCATTAATTGATTAGATCTTGTTTTTGTGATAGATTTAATGAGTCTAATTGATTATAGTTTAATATTCTTGTTTCTTATTGCTTCTTGTTGATGGATATGTATGTTAGGCTCTAGAAAACCAGCTTTTGTCCATATCACTGTTGATATGTCTAGGGAAACGTGATTGTGTAGAAAGGATACCATTGGTAACAATCTTCATACTACCTTACCTATTATATGGTTGATCCCTCTTAAGATATTTCAAATGCATGTAATGTACTTGATAACGCCCAAATTGTACATGTTTTCTATGGCGTTATTTGTATATATCTTATCATTTCTCGTGAACTTTCGATACTTAATAGTCTAAATTGCTTGCAGGTTCACTTGAAGACACTACTAACTAAAACTCAAGAAATTACGCACTTTGAAAGACAAATACAAAGAGAAGAAAAGATTTCAAGCTAAAAGTACAAGATGTGCGCCGCAAACCACTATTGTACGCCGCATTTACCTATATAGCCGAAAACTGCCGTACTTATACCTAAGTGCGCCGCACTTTCCATCTGATGAGAAGAAATAAATGAAGACTTTAATGCAAATGCATTAACACACTAAGTACACCGCACATATTACCTAGTGCGTCGCACTTCTTCAATCAGCATTTAATACTATCGCATTTAATCACCAAGTGCGCCGCATAATTTATTGTGTGCGTCACACTTTTCACCCAAATTCAGCCTATAAATAGAGGACGAAATTTCACTTTCAAATCATTCCTCCCTACTCCTCTCTCATTCTACAAATCTTCTTCTTAACACACACACTAATCCTTTTGTCCATCATCCACAAAAAACACCACTACCTTGGAAGAATAAAGATCTAACGATCAAGAACAAAGACGGTTGTCAACTTAGTTATTGAAATAATGGAAGTTTATGTTGAGTCTACTTTTGTTATGAACTCCTTAGCCATGAGAGGCTAAATCTCTCACGACTACTCGATGATGTTATGATAATGAATAAGTGTTTGGTATGATCTTGATCTCTTTAATCTCAAGCTTATGTTGCGATCCTATTATATCTTATCTTGTCAGTTTTGCTTATCAACTTGAATTATATAATCATATCGGTATAGGTCGAAAGACCCATTATGATCTATGTGGTTTTAAAGATTTGTCCATGATCTTTGTCGTTTGTGCCAAGAAATCCACTTTCGTAAATTGATATTCGAATAAGCTTTGATATACTAGTAACTGAATTATTTGAGTGACACATTTGGTCTGGTTAACTAAATATAAGTCTTGGGTTAATCAAGTTAGTTTGTGAAAACTTTTTCTGATGAGAAGTCCTTTTTATAAATTAATGCCCCATCTTTGAGGTTAAATTATTTCCAACACTTATAAGTTATTTTGAACTATTCGAGTAGTCATCCTTATTATCATTGTTAAAAATTAAAGTTACTTTTAAAATTGTTAAAGTCTATTTTCTTTGTGATTATTTGAACACTACTCAAATCCCTGTGGAACGACCTAGTCTTACCTAAAAAGATTATACTACATACGTGGGTTATACTTTTACCCGTATGTTTCCATATAATTATCTTGTATTTTCAGTCTTATAATTTTAAAGCTTTTAAAACATATCAAAGTTTTTTGCGTCGTTGCTGGGGATTTTTAAGCTGTTCTATAGTCAACTATGGAAAATTATTTTAACTCCCCCTCTTTTTCAAAAAATCACGGTACAGTTTGGTAAACTGACCCCAACCAAATTCTCCCTTGGATGCATACACGTGCTTCCAATTCTGAACTTGTTGAACCATTACCTAAACCTGAACGTACTCTGAATCGAAGACTTCATCGATGAAACAGGAGAGTTCCTTTCAATTAAAGAAACAACCCACCTCAAAACCCGAGAGTTGTCTATCCGCCAATTCTCAACATCAACCACTTCCATCACTTTCTCGTGATTCTCAAAAATCTCTATCCAATGGATAATGAACCCATGTGGGTTACTGACCATGTTGTCGCACCAACTCCTGGTTCCGCAATCACTATTCCTGAAACCGCAAATTAATTTGCTATTAAAGGTAACCACTTGACTCTTGTCAAAGGAAACCAATTTGATGGCAGAACCAAAACCGATCCTCAGAAACACATTCACAAATTCCTCAGAATTTGCGATATGTTCAAATACAGAGACGCCGAAAATAAAGCTGTCCGCCTAATGATGTTTCCCTTATCACTAACCGGAGAAGCAAAAACATGGCTAGACGAACTCAACGAAGGAACTATCGAAACTTGGGATGAACTTCGAACCACTTTCATTAGCCTATTCTTTCGCCCCATATCTTTTTGACCGACTCCTCGGATAAATCTGAGCTTTCTCTCAACACGAAAATGAATCTTTAACCGATGCTTGGCTTCGTATGAAGGAAATGCTCCAAAACTACCATGGTTACAATTTTTACAAAGGCAGTATTATCAAAATCTTCTATTACGGTCTCAGTGAAATAACCCAAGAAGTTCTTAATGCCGCAGCCGGTGGTATTTTCCTCTATAAAACACCAAATCAAGCTTATCAACTTCTCAAAGATAAAGTCTTACTCAAGCTCGACTGGGCTAAAAATCAAAAAACCAAATCAACTCTTAAGAAAATCGTTGCTTTCACCGATGGAGGCAGCAGTAATTCTGATACTGACAAAATTATAGCCCGAATGGATGCCATGACCCTGAAAATGGATGCTCAGTACAAATAACTCAAGTCCAAAGCTAAAAAAACTAAACCCGATCTTGATGAAGATGACATACCCATGTCTCGTAAAGAAGAGGCTAAATTCATGCAAACTTTTTGTAAGACTCGTTTTTATAATGATTACCGCGACCGAGACTCAAATCGTGATAATTAGCGTTCAAACGAACGAAGTAGTTACAACCGAGACAATTACTGATCCAATACCGATGACAAACCTTATGATCTTCAAAAACAATTAAACAATTTCATGAAATCTCAGCAAACAACCAACGCTTTCGTCAAAGAAACATTTATGGACCTTAAAACCCAACTCGAAACCGTAGACAAAAATCATCAAGCCTCAATCCAGAATCTTGAAACTAAGTTTAACAGACTTGCTGACAAGAAGTCTGGTCGACCTTTTGGATCTCTTCCATGTAACCCTCAACCAAACCCAAAAGGACACAACTCTAAAACCTATCAACCACTGCAATCTCGTAATGGGTATGTGAATGTCGTATTCACAAGAAGTGGTAAATCCTATAACCCACCAGTTAACCCAAATAACCATCAAGATAATTTTGAAACCCCTGTCAATTTTGATAGTGATGATGAAGAAGACGAACCTACACCATAACCAAAAACTCAAAATCCAAAACAAACCAAAGAAACTCCATTGCTTAAACCATATAAACCAAAAATTCCATATCCTCAACGCCTAAGGAAAGAAAAAATAGAGGCCCAATATGGAAAATTTCTCAACATAATCCGCTCCGTCCGAATCAACGTACCTCTTATCGACGTCTTAGCTGGAATGCCTAATTATGGCAAATTTCTCAAAGAGCTAATAAGCAACAAACACAAGATCGAACAAAATTTTGCCACTTTCTTAAGCGAAGTTCAGTAATGATCCAAAATAAAGTTCCACCAAAACTAAGAGACCCCGGAAGTTTGCTTATTCCATGCAATTTTAACAAAACTTTCTCTTGTAATTCCTTAGCCGACCTTGGTGTTAGCATTAACCTTATGCCATATTCACTTTATGCCAAACTATCTCTTGAAACTCTTCAACCTACCAAAATAAGCGTAAGATTAGCCGATAGATCATTCTAATACCCTGTTGGAATAGCTGAAAATATGCTCGTTGAAGTTCGTAAATTCACCTTTCCTGCTAATTTTGTCATTCTCGAAATGGAAGAAGATAATAAAGTTCCCCTCATTTTGGGACAACCATTTCTTCACACTGCTGATGCAGTTATTCGAGTTAAACAGCTGCAACTCAACCTTGGAGTTGGAACTGAACGAATGATTTTTAATATCGATTCCGCAATGAAGCACTCTTATTCAAAAGATGATACATGTTTCAGTATCGATGTTATCGATGAAATCCTAGAAGAAGACTTTGATGCTCTTCTGAACGAAGGTAGTAAAATCCTCCATTCTATCAAAGGAACCCTTCTTGAAAAAGAAATCTTTGCTGAATTCGATGAATTCATGGCAATGACTGCCGATTAAAACTCTTACTCTGAATTCGATATTAAAGAACCACCATTCGAGAAAACCACCATCAATACAGATTATAAAATCAAAACATCTCTCGAAGAACCTCCTACGGATCTCAAACTTAAACCTCTTCCTGATAATCTGGAATATGTATTCCTGGAAGAACCTTCTTTTCTTCTCGTTATCATATCATCTCAGCTTTCCTAAGAAAAGAAAAACAAACTTGTATCCGTCCTTAAAAATCATAAGCAAGCTTTTGCTTGGAAAACAATAGATATTCCTGGTATCTGCTCATCATTCTGTAAACACAAGATACAACTTCTAGATGACAAGAAACCAGTTATCTAAAAACAGAGAAGCTTAAACCCAAACATGCAAGAAGTTGTCAAAAAAGAAATCGTGAAACTCTTGGAAACCGGTATTATATATCCTATTGCCGATAGTCCTTGGGTTAGTCATATTCACTGTGTACCAAAAAAGGGTAGAATTACAGTTGTAACCAACGAAAATGAAGAACTTGTTCCAACAAAACCATTACGGGTTGGCGAGTATGCATTGATTATCGTAAACTCAATAAAGCAACCGCAAAAGATTACTTCCCTTTGCCATTTATGGATCAAATGTTAGAAAGACTCGCAGGGAATAAATACTTTTGTTTCCTCGATGGTTTTTCTAGCTATTTTCAAATTCCTATCGATCCTAATGATCAAGAGAAAACAACATTCACATGTCCTTTCGGAATATACGCTTATAGGCGAATGCCTTCCAGGTTATGTAATGCTCCTGCTACATTCCAAAGGTGCATGTTGGCAATGTTTTACGATATGATCGAAGAATCCGTCAAAGTATTCATGGACGATTTTTCTGTATTCGGAAATTCTTTCAAAAATGTCTAAACAACCTCGATAAAATGCTCCAGCATTGTAAAGATGCTCATCTTGTCCTAAATTGGGAAAAGTGTCACTTCATGGTTATATAAGGAATTGTGCTTGGACATAAAGTATCTAGTGCAGGACTTGAAGTTGACAAAGCAAAAATCAACGTAATCTCAAAACTTCCACCCCCGACCAATATTAAAGGTATTAGAAGCTTTCTCGGACATGCCAAGTTTTACCGATGTTTCATTAAAGATTTCTCAAAAATCGCTCGACCTCTTACTAAGCTGCTTGAAAAAGATATTCCATTCGAATTCGATGATGAATGTCAAAAAGCATTTGAATTACTGAAGGAAAAACTCACATGTGCTCCTGTGATCGTAAGCCCAAATTGGAATCTTTCATTTGAACTTATGTGTGATGCAAGTGATTTCAGAGTAGGAGCCGTTTTAGGATAAAAAGATGGTAAAATTTTTTACCCGATCTACTTCGCAAGCAAAACCCTTAATCCAACTCAACAAAAATACACCGTAACTGAGAAAGAGCTTATGGTTGTAGTTTTTGCATTCGACAAATTCAGATCTTATCTTATTCTCTCAAAAACTATTGTTCACACTGATCATTCAGCCCTAAGGCACTTATTTAAGAAGCAAGATACTAAATCACGCCTTATTCGATGGATCTTACTTTTACAAAAATTCGACATAAAAATCGAAGACAGGAAAGGAACATAAAATGTTGCAGCCAACCATTTGTCCCGAATTGAAAATGATGAAACAAGCGATGACAGTGAAGTCGATGACAATTTTCTTAGAGAAACCTTAATGCAAATCAACACCAAAGATGAACCTTAGTTCGAGACTTTGTGAACTATTTAGTTAGTGATATTATACCAAAAGGGATGACATACCAAAAAAAGAATAAATTTTTCTCTGACCTCAAACACTACTTTTGGGAAGAGCCTTGCCTTTTCAAAGTATGTTCTGACTGTATGATCAGACGCTGTATATCTGGACCAGAATCCCGAACCATTTTAGATTAATGTCACCACGGACCGACAGGTGGAAATTATGGACCCAATATAACTGCTAAAAAAGTCCTTAATTCGGGATTTTACTTGCCGACAATAATCAAAGAAGCTCATACTCTAGTTCGCCTTAAGAAGCGTGCCAAAAGATAGGAAATATATCAAAACGTGATAAGATACCCTTAAACAACATTCAAGTAAGTAAAACTTTTGACATATGGGGTATCGACTTTATGGGACCATTCCCGAAGTCATATAAGTTTGAATACATTTTAGTAATTGTAGATTACGTGTCTAAATGGGCCGAAGCTCAGGCTTTACCAACCAATGATGCCCGATTAGTTGTCGCCTTCTTGAAAAAACTCTTCTGCCATTTTGGAATGCCCAAAGCTCTAATCAGCGATCGTGTTACTCACTTCTACAACAAAATAATGGAGAGAACAATGAAAAGATGTGGAGTTAATCACCATTTTTCCACATCATATCATCCTCAGACTAGTGGTCAAGTTGAACACACGAACAGAGCTCTTAAAAGAATTCTTGAAAAAACTGTTAAAGACAATCCTGCTATTTCGTCAAGAAAACTTGATGACGCTTTGTGGGCTTTTCATACTGCCTACAAAACACCTACCGGTACCACACCCTACAAACTAATATATGGAAAGAACTACCACTTACCATTCGAAATTGAACATCGTGCATACTAGGCTTTGAAAAACTGCAACCCTGATCTTATCGCTACTGGTGATAAAAGAATGTTTCAGTTGCATGAGTTAGATGAACTCGCCTATGAAAACTCCTGTTTATACAAGGCAAGAACCAAAGTCTGGCACGACAGAAAGTTAAGAATGAGAAAAGAATTCAAACAAGGAAATATAGTCCTACTCTTTCACTCGAAGTACAAATTTAACAATCGAAATTTAGATCTCGATGGTTAGGACCATATATAGTGAAATATCAATATCCATCTGGATATGTTGAACTCTATGGAAAATATGGAAAGACGTTCATAGTAAATGGCCATCGACTCAAACTATATCATGAAGATGAAAATTATAATGCCTCAAGGGAAGTAGTAACTCCCTTTTTCCCAAAAGAATGACTCCCGAAGTACGAGTCCAGCTAACGACTCTCTAAAAATTAAACGCTTCTCGGGAGGCAACCCGTGCTTCACTTAAGTGTTGAGGAGTCCCTCCTCCATTCTTCTACTAATATCCTTTATTTAGTTTTTCTAACAAAAACAACAACAAAAATATTTTCTTTTTGTGTGTTTACTTTTATGCATGTATTTTAGCTTAAGAATATGAAAAATTATGAAGTATGCTCAAGGATAGCTCTACTGCAACCATACATTTCTCTATGCCCCGGGAAGTACCATTTTCCTTAATTTTCCCTATTTTATATCTCACTATCAGTTTGAACTTGAGGGCAATGTTCAACTTAAGTGTGGAGGGGAGCCAATTGGAAAAATTAATCATATGCCATCCATGCTTTTGCCTGACCAAAAAAAACTTAATAGATATTTGCTTTTCAAAAAATAAAAAAATGCTATTAGTAAGGCAAATGCCAACAGGACATGAATATTACTAGATAGCACATCCAGTCAATTAAATTGTGAGAATTATTAAACCTTTGAGAATATTCGGGTATTAACCTTTTGATACCAAGATAATTGATGCCCTTTTGTTGTTCGAGTTAAGGTTTGATTGCAGTCATATGTGTCTATTCCGTGTTACAGATGTGTTGTATGTGTCTTTGTCGCCTTTTCTGGAACTTTCGGTATTGGTTTTGATAATTATTATTTTAAGTGAGCCTGGTAATTTAAAAGGCCCTAGAACTTGTGATTAATCATCATTTACTAGTACGCAAGGACTTATTCTACTGCCTAGTATGAATCAGACAAGATCCACGAAGGCTATCTCCTTAGTGACGCTAAATTGCTAGAAATCTCAAAAGTTAAATGAAAGATAGTTCTGTGCCAAGCCTTAGTTATCATATTTGGTAAAAAAGTTATATGTTATGTTATAGTAGTTCAATGAAATAAAGGCCATTATGTTTTGGCACATGAAGTTGTATCCGCCTCCAATTACAAGTCCGCTCCGTCGGGTTTTGGTGATGTGTTAAGTTCCAACGGCTATAGAATAGCTGTTTAAATTATGTCTATGCAAATTGAGTGTTCTTATTCAAATATAAACCCTACCTGTATCTGAGTGGCATGAGTGAATTAAAAAAAAACACTATTCCTATGTCAGGTGCTATGTTATATGTCTATGCCTGAAAAGTTACCTAATGTGCAATCTCTTATAAAATCCAATTTTCTCCACGTCACGATAAATGATTTTATTTTCTCGCTTCGATTGCTTGAGGGCAAGCAATAAGCTAAGTGTGGAGGGATTTGATAACGCCCAAATTATACATGTTTTCTATGGCGTTATTTGTATATATTTTATCATTTCTCATGAACTTTCGATACTTAATAGTCTAAATTGCTTGTAGGTTCACTTGAAGACACTACTAACAAAAACTCAAGAAATTACGTTCTTTGAAATACAAATACAAATAGAAGAAAAGATTTCATGCTAAAAGTACAAGATGTGTGCTGCACTCCACTATTGTACGCCGCACTTACCTATATAGCCAAAAACCGCCGCACTTATACCTAAGTGCGCCGCACATTCCATCTGATGAGAAGAAATAAATGAAGTCTTTAATGCAAATGCATTAACACACTAAGTAAGCCGCACATATTACCTAGTGTGCCGCACTTCTTCAATCAGCATGTAATACTATCCCATTTAATCACCAAGTGCGCCGCATAATTTCTTGTGTGCGCCGCACTTTTCGCCCAAATTCAGCCTATAAATAAAGGACGAAATTTCACTTTCAAATCATTCCTCCCCACTCCTCTCTCATTCTACAAATCTTCTTCTTCACACACACACCAATCATTTTGTCCCTCATCCATAAAAAAACACCACTACCTTTAAAGAATAAAGATCTAACGATTAAGAACGAAGATGGTTGTCAACTTATTTATTGAAATAATAGAAGTTTATGTTAAATCTACTTTTGTTATGAACTCCTTAGCCATGAGAGACTAAATCTCTCATGAATATTTGATGATGTTATGATAATGAATAAGTGTTTGGTATGATCTGGATCTCTTTAATCTCAATCTTATGTTGCGATCCTATTATATCTTATCTTGTCAGTTTTGCTTATCAACTTGAATTATATAATCATATCGGTATAGGTCGAAAGACCCGTTATGATCTATGCTGTTTTAAAGATTTGTCCATGGTCTTTATCGTTTGTACCGAGAAATCTACTTTCGTAAATTGACAAACAAATAAGCTTTGATATACTAGTAACTGAATTATTTAAGTGACACATTTAGTCTGGTTAACTAAATATTAAGTCTTGGGTTAAACAAGTTAGTTTATGAAGTTTTTTGACGAGAAGTCCTTTTTATAAATTAATGCCCCATCTTTGAGGTCAAATCATTTCCAACACTTATAATTTATTTTGAACTATTCGAGTAGTCATCCTTATTATCATTGGTAAAAATTAAAGTTACTTTTAAAATTATTAAAGTCTATTTTCTGTTTGATTATTTGAACACTACTCAAATCCCTGTGGAACGACCTGGTCTTACCTAAAAAGATTATACTACATATGTGGGCTATACTTTTACCCGTGTGTTTCCATATAGTTATCCAATATTTTCAGTCTTATAAATTTAAAGCTTTTGAAACACATCAGTACTCTTAGGGGCCTTGTAATAGTCTTCATATTACCTTACTTGTGTGTTGCCCTAACGAAATATTACATAGACGGCGGGTTCGTACAATCCGTTCATGACCTAGGAAATACTTACACATTACATCTCAAGTGTGACAAAGCAATAGGTAGAATTGGACAGCTAGCAAGGAGTAGTGCATCCCAAGTGAATACGCTTTATTGTATAATTTTTATTTAGTTTATTTGTAATTAATTAGCTTAAAACCAAAACCTCTCTAAAACCAGAATTTTCTTGCTTTCATTATATATAAAAACACAAAAAGAATCTTTCTTCAACCCTTAGCCCATAATGAACATTCGATCTGGCCTTCACAGTGCAATTCCCCTAGAGAACGATAACAACCCCCGAGGCTTGCCTATACTACACTACAATGGTTAGGTACACCGCCTAGGGAGTTGTAAAACTTCTTGTAGAAGTCCCTTATGACAACCGCAACAGCTTACATCATCCACATACAGGACAGTTGCCAGAGTAATGGAAATTACACTTTGCACACTTCAGATGTTGACCAACATATTGACGCTGCACGTGTCCTTGTTCTAGAGCAGACACAGCAAAGTTCCTTCCAGTTCTCTAGAGCTAGACCCCAAATGTAGCGATTGACACGCTGGTTTTCTGGGTAGTAGCATGTTTGGATGAAGTGACGTTTGCCTTGATCTTGGGAGCTAGACCCCGAATGTAGCAATTGACATGCTTGTTTTCTGGGGTAACCATGTGTGACACAAACCCTGCCAACTCATGAAATCTAGATGTGTACCTGTCAATGTCTGACTTAACCATCTTGTGGTTCTAGAATTCGGATTCTAGCTTTTGAATTTCATCATCAAGACAATATTCTTCCATCAACAACTTCGTAAAGTCTTCTCATATTTGGGCTATAGCATCTGCTCATCCTCTTGTTTGAACTAGGGTGTTCCACCAAGTTAAGGCGCTGCCTTGCAACATACAAGACGCAAATTTGAATTGGCTTTATGTGGGAGACTTGATGATATGAAGCACAGACTCCATGCTTTTAAACCATGTTAGTAAACCAACTGCACCTTCTGTGCTGAAGGACTCCTTGGCACCACATGACCTGAATGTATTGTAACTACAACATTGAGTGTTGCCTGCTTAGATTGTCCTTATCTCCCTTGCTTCAACTTAGGGTCGTTAGCATTTCGATAAAGTGTACCTCTTATAATTTCTCATAAGTTAAATCAATTAACGGCCTAAATTTCTAGTGAATAGAGCTCGTATCTGCTCTAGGTTCGTATGGTATGGATGTACCTTGATTGGTTTCCACGATTCGTTCATGAGTTGCTTGTGTTTCTTTTTGGAGGCATGGTTTTAAAATTTATCCACAATATCTATTTGAGTAAGTGATTTGACCAAAGTATAGTTCAAGTATCGTGCATATATATAATGCAACTTTTAAAATTTATTGAAATAACAATCGTGCAAACAAAGATGCCACAAAATTTTATATAGATAAAATACAATGATAATCGTTCTCACAGAAATAGTTCTAACTCTTCCATAATAGTTGTCATCCAAAAAGATATGTCTGCCAAAAAGTTTGTATTTCGTAGTAACTTACAACAAGGTTGGTTTCCCAACATAAATCATAATAAAAAGGTTTTGACCAAAAATCTATATCAAGTAACATAAAATATAGACTTTTTTATTTAAATAAATTTAAAAAAAGTTGAAGTCGAAATAAGGATTTTTTTAAAATTTGGAGTCTTCAAAAATTTGAAGTCATAGTAACCGGTTGAAAGAAATTTTATGTTTTTTAATAAAAACATTTTTTTCCGAATGTGGGCTGAATAATAATATTCAACAAAATTTGATGTTTACATGTACCTTATAATACATAAGTTTTGACGCTAAAACGATGTAACCGTTGAAAAATACTAGTGCATCACGTTTTAAAAAGAAGTGTTCAAAAAGTATCTCATTTATATATGTTTTGTTACTAAAGGACTTTGACCCGTCCAAATAAGTACCATCTCTGAAACACAACGCCAGTACGAAAATTGTTATCATGGTTAACGCAATGAACCAATTTAACAAGCATAAGGGTCTCATTCTTGTATCAATCCTTCTATCTCAAAAGGAGTCTCCCAGGCGATGGTCATACAACCAAACATCTAGAGTGATAACACTCCTATGCGAGTTTCTCCTAGGGCAACTAATGACGTAATATGTATCATCAAATGTCTTCAAGAACGAAACATTAAAAGTAACAGATTTCCATAGTAAAAACAATGTCAATCCACATAGTGAATCAGAAAATAGTCGCGTGTAATATGCAAGGTAGGGTCATATACCCTATTAAATGCCAGAATTTGAGCAGGAAAAAATTTGTTTTGTGTCATATTGCGTTCGAAATATGACCGACGTAAAAGTATGCTTAGGAACATAGCATAGAAATAATAGCATAGAAATGCTGTGAGTGTAAAGAAGTATCCAAATCACATCATCCAAGCCTTGCCCATCATCGAGCAAATTCTTCAAAAGCCTTAAACCAAGTAACAATTTGAATCTTAATTTCACAACTCATCAAACAAAAACTGACATGAACCTAAGGTAGAAGTTATTAAAAAGTTCAACGTTTTTGGAAAATTGACTCAACTTTGGGGTTGCTCAAAAACAAAATCTTGTAAGACGAGGGTGTTTATGAACAAGCAAAGAATGCTTTGAGATTTAAAAATGCTGTAAGGTATGAAGGCGAGTTCTATGTGCTATAAATGGCTTTTCAGCAAGTCCGCTGCCAGCTGGAGATCAACTCCCAACTGAAGTTAAGACGGTTATAACGTATCAAAATATTATTCTAAAAATTCCTTTGGGATGAATCAATCAACCATTTAATACTTATGTACTAATCGAGCACTCCTGCTAACATTCGTAGCCAAAATAGTTAGCTTAATAGTATGACGAAATAAGATAGAAATGTGACAAAAGTATAGGTTGACATAGTTTCTAGTAGCGAAAGAATGAACGTCTCTACATGTTGTTCATACGTAGTCCATCTGTTGCTTGTCTCGAGCTCTGACTCGGAATCTATCGACGAGCCCTCCTCGAGGGCTTATGCAGGGTAGGGGTATGAAGAGTAGTTAGGTGTACATTGCGAATCACTCGCAGAATCATTAGCGGGCGAAGATGATATTTGGGACATATTGTAACCGTAAAGGTGTCGGTAATAAAATGTAGTTAGGGATAGTGTGACAACTGTAACAACAGTAACCGACATAAAAGCAAACCGAGAGCATAAACAAATAAGTCAAAATAAAGCATGATGTACTAAACGCAAATAGTGGACATCTAAAAATATACGATATATAATGCACATAATTCCTAGTATGCTTTTCAGTAACCAAAGTGGAAAGTTAGTTTTTAAACTTGTTTAAAAATAATAACTATACCCATCATTGCATGATACTCGCTAAATTAGACGTAGTTTATCAAGTTATGTCTAATTGAGGTCTAATGATGCAACCGCTCGGGCTAGTCGACTCGTTTTATGTTCGGTGTTTTTAGAAAAAGAAAATTATTTTGGTTATAGTTCAGATTTTTATTTTGAAATACCAGCGTTCTCTATAACCTTAGGCTTTGATTACCAATCTACCACACCCCGATAAAGAGGAAACACGAGGTGCAACGTATTAATAAACATCACACAATATGATTGATAAAACACCATACATGATTAAGATAAACGTAAACATATCCGAATTACAACAATTCTAAATACAAGTTTAAAAAGCATAAAAGTTGACATTAGTTATTTTTCTTATGAACATGGATATCCCAAAAGACATGACCTTCGTAAGAAAGAAGACATCTTGAAAAAGTCTGAATGCAAATGTGCTAAATTTCCACTTTAGGAAGGTTACCTTAAAAGCATGATAAAAATGGTCAACTATTGAAAATAGTTGGTGAGCTCACAGGATTATGTACACAAAATAGTTTTATAAAAGAGTAGATGTCCGACAATAGTATAACCAAATCAATGTCAAGTTTCCAAGACAAGTTGAGAATCCAAAATGACTCATGTTTCAAATGACAGTTCCCGTTACCTATGGTAAGGTAACACTTTATAACAAATCTTCAAAGACAGTCCCCGTTACCTAAAGTAACGTGACATAAATACAATATATATGTATGATATAGTATCTATGTGAGGCACTACTTAAACGTATTCCAACCTAACCGTTCCAAATATCTAATCAAGATCAGTTGTATAGTGTGGCACTAACACTTAGTACTATGCACCCTTGTGCGGGAGTGAGGAGTGGCTAATCTCCTAATAGCGTTATCTAAAAGTACTAACAACTCAATCCTGATACATTAGGAAAAGTTCCCTAAAAGTAGTGGCGGGTTCCAAGCATCAACAACATACATATCAAGTTCAAAGTTCAAAGCGTTTTCAAAGTTTTACAAGTTCAAGACAAATTCAATAAGTTCAATTCAAGTTCAGTAAGTTCAAGTATGCTCAAGTTTAACTATATAAAACTATGAGTATAGCAATTCAAATACGACACGTCGTGCATTCCACGTCAAAATCGTAAAAACAGTAAAAAAGGGGATGTGAGAAACTCACCTCAAAAGTTAGGACAACGATGACATCACGACAAATTATGGTAAGTAGGCAACCCAAATGAACGCGCACCCTTCTACCTGAGACCTAAGGTAAATAAATATACCTAATTAGATCCTAAACAATATGATCGAATGTTAAAAACATTAATTATATATGTTTCATGCTCACTTTTGATTTCCGAAGTTCACTTTTTAACATTTTATATAAAATCATAAAATGACTTGGTTTTCCAGTCACTTCAAGTATTTATTTGACCAAGTAAAAGTCACTTCTTGTTGTGGTCCTTGTAATATCACATTTTACTGTATGTCTAATGTGTTCAAAAATATTTGAAACAATTTTTATAAGGTTTGACTCACCCAAATAGTCCATACTTCCAGTTTTACTCTATATTTGACCACTTTTTATACTTTAGTAATCTGAGCACTTTTTACTTAGAATTTTCCTTAGGTATTCTGGAAATATTTCAATAACATGTTAAACTAGTTATCCACCAAGTTTTAGCCATTGGAGTGCTCCCAATATTGATTTATGACCCATAAAAGTTAGGTGCAAAATTCAGCCCAAAACAGTCCAAAAGATCACCCAACTTATTTCAATACCAAATGTGTTCGAAATGACCCATATTGCCAATTGACCTCTGTAATTTTAAATTCAACACTTATACTCAAGTTTTAGTGGTGGTGTGGGTCCTTTACGTGCAAGCATTATAGCTTTATGGTTACTTTAAGTGGACAAATTTTCTAGCCAACATGCATTTTCAGAAATTGTTCCTTACAAATTCTAGTATTTTGTTCCCAATAACAACTTCTATTACTAAAGGCCAACCACATCTGAATAATACATGAATATTCTGAAACTTTTAGAGGTGGTTTGAAGATTAAAATATAAAGTATGAATATTTTATGAGTTTTACAAGATTGAAAGTCAAATCTGTCATTTTATACACTTTCTGCACACGAATCTTTCACAATCTTTTTGAAAAATCTACGTACCTCCACTGACTTTGGCCAAACAAAAACATTGTAGAGGACTCTTTGAAGTTAATTTTGAAAAAAAGAAGCAGCCATAACACCCATAAATGAGTAAGTTATGACCATTTTAGTGAAGAACAAATTTTCAAACAACCCACTTTCTTCATTTTTGATCAAATTTGTATGCATTTTTCTACCACTTTTGATTCAAAAACAACCATACCAAGTGTAGGTAATATTTTAATATCATTTTAGAGTTGTAAAACATCCTTATATCAAAGATTTCTTGTTTTTTAATTTGATAAATTGATTATGCAAGAATAAGTGCAAGAAATTTAAGGTTAAACTCTATTGGTGTAAGAACAACACAAGTTGTCTTGCACCAAGGTTTTTACCTTGATTAATGGAGGATGTGAGTGATGTCTTTGGGCTGAGATACTTATATGTCTTGATATAACTCTTCTATGGCTTCTTGATTCAATATCCTAACGCAAAACTAGTTCATATACCCATATACATTCTTGTTCTTGATCAAAACTTAGAAAATCTTGAATATTTTTGGTGTTTCTTTTTGTTTGTAACGCCTAAGATAAATAGAGAGAGAGGAGGGGAGAGGAGTATACAAATTTTTAGAGTGAGAAAGAGTGTGTGATAAATGGTTTGCATGGCCTTGAAGTGGTATTGTGGTTTTAGATAGTGGGAAGCATGGATGGGACTAAGTGTAAGACTAAAGATAGGAAGCAAAGGATTTCTATGGGTGATGGGGGTGGTTTGGAAGGTAAGGATGAGCAAGAGGAGAGGTTTTATGCACTTTTTTGTTATTAATTTGATAGTGCATGTATTATTTAAAAGGTGTAAGTTAAATAGTATAAATTGTGTACATTCGGTAAATACGTAATATGTCGTAAAAACATAACTTTCAAGATAGTTTATGATTTTATTAAATTATGTTTTCCCGTGTGTTTTGACATCATTATAATCTTATTTGAGCATATCGATGGTCATTAGGACCGTTAACTAGGATCGTTAGGTCAAAAGGTGCGTTCGTATAACTAGGGTTCCTAATAAAATAAGCGTTTTACGCTAAAAATAACATGACCATATAAAAGTGACTTCATAAATAATTAAAAGATTCAAAATATCATACATTTTCTTTCGGTTACTGACCTAAAAAATAGACGGTTGTCACAGTATTCCCCCGTTAAAGGGAACTGCGTCATGAAGTTCCGTTCATATGTCCTAAGGCTTAGCGCTTGCGAACAGTTGCGGATACTTGCGCTTCATTTCGTCCTCTCGTTCCTAAGTAAATTCTGGTCCTCTTCGGGAGTTCCAACGAAGATTTATAATGGGAATCCTACTTTGCTTTAGCTTCTTGACCTCTCGATCCATGAGTTTAATGGGTTCTTCAACAATACTTAGTCCTTTGTCGATCTTGATCTCCTCTAGCGGTATGTGTAAGTTTACGTCATCTAAGCATTTCTTCAGGTTCGACACGTGGAACGTGTCGTGAATGCCTACCAGCTCTTTCGGTAAAAGTAATCGATAAGCTACAGGACCAACTCGTTCCACAAACTCGAACGGTCCTACGTATCTCGGTGAAAGCTTGCTTCTCTTCCTAAAACGTACTACACCTTATGTCGCTTACATTTTTTCCTGTATAAAGCTAAATATCGGGTTCAAACAAAGGTTGAACCAACCCAATCACTATCTACACTTTACAAGGATGATGTTTATGTTTAAAATGAATGAATGATGTACAAGAATCAATATAATGATCTTGAAGTGATTGTTAGTGCAAATATTACGGTATTTAATCTGCACAGTCTCGTGTGTTTTGTTTATGACAAACATGTAACTTGTAATACATAACGTAAAATGTACAAGTTACTCATGATCATTTTTGTCTCAATACCATCAACACATCTCCACGTCTTGATTCCTCGTATGTTACAACACAGGTTCGTACATGTTTGTTATGTCGCATTATGATCAAACCATATTTCACATTCTGCATTTACAATTACTTTTATACAAATGCATCACTTTTATATTTACACTAAAGTTTTTGCCTAGATATATATTTTACATGTAAACTTTATGTTGACAAGCATTTAACTAGACTATTTATTTTTATAAGTTTACTTTGTTTTAAATAAAAAGTAATTTACATCATGCCTTACATCATCCATATCATGAAAAATCTCTCAAAGATTACAAAAGATTTTTTTAAGTTTGTGTTGGGTGACAGTATGCAGGTTCCCCTTTCCCCCCCCCCCCCCCCTCTAGGAGCGTCACCGGTTCCCCTTTGATTTTATAAAGCCTGTTCACATTTTGAACAGTAGCCGGTTCCATCAGCTTTTGCCTATAAATAGATGAGCCTTTCCAATTCGTTTTTGATGACAAAAAACACACTTTTTCCACAATTTTCCTCACACTTAGATCCGTATAAAATGCATCCATAAATCATCATTATCATAATGCTTCTAACTCTCATGTTTATAGTAACCATACTCCCGAAATGATCCACCAAATCAAGCATCGAGATCTTGCCATCTACATCCACCAAAGCAAGAGTTCTTGTCATTTCCTCCACCACAAAGCACATACATATGATGATATACATGATTAGAGATCTCATCTTCAATAATCCCATTTTTTGAAGGCTTACCATCAATGGAAGTTTATTTAGATTAGTCATTAATATCCATTAAACACATTGTCTTGGATCATCATTGTAATCATATTTTGTATTACCAATTAGATTCGATGGTTTATGTGTTTCTGCCATAAAACACAAGGTTTGTTATGTTGGGCCATAAAACATGACGGGTTTGGGTTGGTTCTACCCGGTGTGTAAGAACTCGGTATTTAGCTTTGTATCGGATAAAAGAGTAAGTGATGTAGGGTTGGTTCTACCGTGTTAGGACTCGATATTTAGCTTAGTACCGGATAAAGTGTAAGTGACATTGTGTAAGGTTTTCTCCTCCGAGAAGGGAGCGTTGTTGATAGATGAGTAACTCTCGAGTTGAGGTATTTTGGGATTGGAGCTAGGGCAAAGAGGGAACTCCATGACCGTACCCACTATTATAAATCATCGTGTTCGGTTTGCTTTCTCTTTACATATCGTTATTCTTTACGTTTTAATTATGCTTATGTTTTGGATTGATATTTATGCTTGTGTTGTGAGTACATGTTTTCCTTATGCTTCATATAATCTTAATAGTCACAAACTTTAATTGGCGCTTCTCATATTAATTCATGATAAATCAGGTATTTGATGCAAAAGTTTTAAGATTTTAATCGAAAAGTAGCACCCTCCCCCCCCCCCCCTCTATGTTTTCCGCAATTAGTATCAAAGCCACATGGCTCTTGTTTTCAAAACAAATGATTTTTAAAACCGAGTACGATCTATGTATCAAATTATCCGAAAAGCAAGACTTAATATGAAAAGTATGTCGTTATTTTATTCTTAGAAGTTTTAATTGTTGAATATATTTGTTATACAAGCTTGAATAATGACTAAAATTTGTTATATAACACTACCTTTTTAACGAATTCATTGAGGCTGACAATAAAGTAAGGGGATTGGAAAATGGGTTACAAAATCAATTAATTCATGATCAATACATAATTCGAGATCTAGAACAAAAATGAGACACCTTACAATTGAATGTTGTCGAGTTAAAAAGTCAAAGTGTGGAACTTCAAAAGACACAAATAATTTTGAAACGAAAGATGAGTGAGAATGAAGATAAGTATCACGACACTGTTTTACATCTTGAGAAAAAAGTTAAAGAAAATGAAAATGTGATTCAAAAAATTGGTAGATCGTTACAAGGAATGTTCATGCTTGGACCAAAACCCAGTGTCATTTTACGATCCAAATGTAAAACATGGTTTAGGGTATGAAAATCTTTATACTCTCAAGAAAGCAATTTTTCAGAATCCAAAACTATATGATGATTCTTGCTTTGGTGATACGAAAATTCATGTGCATGTTAGAGATACTAAGGACATACTTGAGGATGCAACCAAGAGTCAAATGAAAATGGATAACAAATTAAATGATCTGATTGCTATTGGAAAAAAACAAAATATTCGTACAATTGATTACAACAAATTAAATGCTCTTTACGAAGATTTTGTTCCACAAAAAGAATTATTCGCTGAACAAAAATATTTTTCATCTACTTTTATACCTGCTAAAAATCATTCAAATGCAAGTACATTGGCTTCACCTTCTGAGTCAAAACCTTCTGTGGCTTCTATGCCTAGTCCAAACCCACTGAAACTGTATTTGGAAAAAATGGAAAATGAAATAATGACATTGTTTGCTTTGATACAAACAAATTCTAAACGTGAAAGCATTTTCTATACCACTACAGGAGAAAAACGGTTAACTAAATTTTGTCAACAAGAGGTGAAACCAATTCTACATGCATTACATTTGAATTTTGAAAATTTTCAAAGATGATTTTCAGAAGACATAAAAGAAATGAAAGATGTTTTTGACTCAACATAAAATGATCTTAATACATCATGGAATCAAAATGAACTTTTGAAAGATCAACTCTTGGAAGAAAAACTCAAGCATGAAATCGAATGTTGTGTGTTGTTGAGTCATGAGTGTGTCAACAATAATGTGCAAGATGAAATTGAGAAAATTCAGATGGAATCAATTGAAATCCAAGAGGTAATGCAAAAACGAATAAACATTCATGAAAATGATGTTCAAAGATGTCAAAAACAAAGTCTTGATTTTGAATTACAGTTACAGCATGAAAAGGAAAGACAAAAATGTAAATCTTCTTTGAAAAACGTTTGCGAAACCTCTTGGATATCAAAGATGGAAAAGCTTGAGTATGAGAACGTGTCTTTGGAATTTCAAGTACAATCTTTGATAAAAGAACAAGAAAATGTCAAATTAGAATATCAAAAACTTTTCGATTCAATCAAAAAGACACGAACTCAAACTCAAGGAGAAATCAACGAATTGATTGAGCATGTTAATCAAAAGACCTATGCATATGCAGAAGTACGTGCACAAAATCAAGATCTTTTGATAACAATATCTTAGTTAAAAGCTAAACTGAAAAATGTTGACAAAGGTAAGTCTGTGAATACTAAATGTAACACCTCTAAACTAAGATACGCAGCGGAATACAACATTTGGGGTGCGACTTCATAATACATGCACACGAGTCCCGGTAAACGTTCAAAGATACGTTTATAACACAAAATCTATTTCATTTATTAAAAATATCAAAGTTACATAGGTCCCAATATGAATGTAGAAATTTATTTCTAAAAGTCATAACATGACTTGGTTTCTAAAACATTGTTTTAATTTATGATACTACTTCACCGAGACATCGTCCTTGATATCCGCGTTCCGTCCCATCCGAGCCATCAACAGCAACTAACCTGAGATACATGCTTAAAAAGGTCAACAAAACATTGAGTGAATTCATATAGTTTACACATAACAGTTAGAACGCATATTTGGTTCAACAAAACATATAACATTGCTCGTAAGACAAGTTATAAAAATAATGATTTCCAACTAAATGAGCCCATGTACCGAAACTTAACACATTCATCTCGTAGGATAAAATAATGTCCGAGAAGTATGTCACTTCTCCTAATACTAACTACAAAATGTCCGTTACAAGGTGCTCACCAACGGATTTAAACTCCGGACAGGGTTGTCAAACCCAATAGATCTATTTAATGCATTAGCGTTCACCTGCAACTAGGCAACTAATGGTCACACAGTAAAAGGCATATACTCAATAGTGAATGGAATCATATTTAGTATCAAAACATATTGCGTTCTCATTTTCATAAAACAGCAAGTATCCCCCTCACGGGTTTAAAAATATTTGAAACACACCTTGATCGAAGCTGAAGATTAAATAACCGAAACAATCACGAACTACTCGACGACGAGCTCAACCGAGACCTATAATTTATGTCGTTCAATTATTATACGATCAGATAGTGCGCGTATCGCAACTATCAAAATAGTATAAATATACATACACATGTGATGAGAAATCCACTTGCGCGTCCTGAATCCTAAACTCTACTTAATTGAGTTACGATCTTTCTTTTATTTATATTATAAGTCACTTAATCAAAAAAACTATATATTTTAGGAAACTTTCTATTTTTAGAAAGTTACTATTTTCGGAAAGTTACCATTTTTAATAAGTCTCGTCTTGTAATTATATTTATAATAATATTTAGTTATCCCGTCGAACTTTTGACATTTAATTTGATTATCATTTACTCGTATCGGTTTTATACCCGAATATTCCAAAAGTTACTATATTTATAATCTACTTTGTTAATCACGATCGTTAAGTTTAAAATATTATACTTATAATAATAGTAGCGTTTATTAGTTTTATAACAATCTGACAAGTCTTATATTAACACGTTGACTTTCAAAAGTCAACATTATACTTTGCTTGACTTTGACTTTTTATACATATTTATAATTAAATTTGACCCGCTCCAAACAACCTGTTACATCGCATTTTCACGACTCGGACTCAAAAGAAATTTTATGCAAAACGACATTCCGGACAACTTTTTAGTTTTAGCCGAAACCCGAAACTCGACATAAAATAACCAAAATGCCCCTGTAAGTTTTTGCAGGAACCATGACACTTTTAATAAAAATGCAGATTTTGACCTTGGGTTTTGACCCGTTATTACTCGATCTTAAAACTAGCAAGCCTCGTGGCAAAGTAAAACATCATTCCGAGCAACTTTTGTGTTTCGCCGGAAGGCCGAAACGGACTCGAAAGTGCTCAAAACGAGCGTTTAAATTCCTGTCAGCAACTACTATTTCTCACAAATGCTGAATTTTTACACTTTAAATATATATCTCGTTTTAGCTCTAATTTCTTCATTATTAGGAGTTAGAAGTTCCGTTTTATGTCAAAACGATCGTCTAAGAAAGCTTTATTATATTTTTTAATCAAAAATCAGATTTCACAAAATCTCGACCCTCGTTTTCCGCACCAAAAGTTTTGCCTAAAATATACCCGTTGCAAAACGCGTCAAAACTCACTTTTGACCCAAAAACTCACTCACGGCACATCTATAATGTCCCGTAGTTCATATTTAACTCGCTCAATCAATT
This sequence comes from Tanacetum coccineum, assembly GCA_026074375.1. Classification (NCBI taxonomy): domain Eukaryota; kingdom Viridiplantae; phylum Streptophyta; class Magnoliopsida; order Asterales; family Asteraceae; genus Tanacetum; species Tanacetum coccineum. The sequence goes on from BQNB010087555.1 coordinate 26,891, forward strand.
TATTTTATCAACTAACTAGACGACGAAAGATCTTATAGATTTCATCACATGCAACGAACAAAATCAATTCAAATGAACGAAATAAGCGAAACGAAATATAAAAGAATGCTCACAATACTTATTGTAGCAAGATCGGACTCGATAAATGATTACACTTGTTCCTTGTTCTGTTTGGCCGCGACTTCGAGTATAAAACCAATCCAAAACCAAAACCAAAACCAATTCAACTTTAATCAAACCAAATCAACCTAAACTAACCTTGATATTTATTCAAGCAATCAAACACACTTGGTGTGCTCCCCTCTTGGTTCGAACCCACAACCGAACCTAAACACCCTCTTCAACTATTTTTTTCAACCAAATACTTCCACTAACTCTTTCTTTATCATTTTCCCACTAATCTTTAAATCATTACTTGAACCAAAACTTCCTTATTTCAAATAAATCCAAAACTTGCTCAAACCTTATTGCATGTGTTCTTTTCTTCTTTAATGATTATAATATCATCTCCTAAATAATATTTGATGGTTGGGAAAATACAAACACCAAAGGTGTTTGTCTTGGTGACTCATCCGAATCCAAAAAGGAAAAGGGGAAGAGGAAAACAAGCTAAAACTTGATTCTTGATTGATCCAAACTACTTTTGAGTGATGTTTGAATAGATACAAATGATCAAAACTTGAAAATGGAATTTGTATAAGTGTTTGTATGTGTGGCCGGTTAGAGAGCAAGAAGAAAAGGAGAAAAACAAATTGTTGGACTTATGAGTTTACTTGCACACTAGAAAGGTTTTTATAAGACACAATCATTAACAATATTGGGAACTCACAAATGTTTGAAAAGGTTGAGTGTGTGTGCCTCATAGCCGGTGGCTAGAGGAGCTAAGCATGCATGCACCATATATTTTTTTGATTTTGTTTACTTGCATTTTCTTTTATAACCTTTTTAATTATAATGTAAACTTGTCACTATTTAAGTAAAAATGTAATTATTAAACGCGAGTTT
>BQNB010087556.1:5541-8041 GCA_026074375.1 Tanacetum coccineum
TAAGCAGGAAGAATGGCAGTCTGTCAGCTCTTACGTTTTGAAAATGAAGAGCTATATAGACAATCTAGAGTTGGCCTTGAAGTGAGTCGGATTTTGATCGGTCTACGCAAGGAATTTGACAGTTTTGTGCAGAATTATAATATGCACAACCTGGGGAAGACAGTTAATGAGTTGCATGCTATGCTAAAGCTCCATGAGCAAACTCTGCCCAAAAACAACGCTCCTGCTCTACATGCTATTCGAGCGGGTAAAGTCCAGAAAGGTAAAAAGCACAAAAAACCGCAACCTATAAAGCTCGTCTTGTGGCGAAGGGCTATACTCAAACCCCATGGATTGATTATGAGGAAACCTTCTCTCCTGTTGCAGACATTAGAGCTATTAGGATTCTTATAGCCATAGCTGCGTACTATGACTATGAGATTTGGCAAATGGATGTCAAAACTGCCTTCCTCAATGGATATCTCAATGAAGAGGTTTACATGGAGCAACCTGAAGGTTTTGTCAATCCAAAATATCCAAACCGAGTATGCAAGCTGAAACGTTCCATTTATGGGCTTAAGCAAGCATCAAGGCAGTGGAATAAGCGTTTTGATGATGAAATAAAGAAATTTGGTTTCAGTCAAAATGCTGATGAGCCATGTGTATATCTAAAAGCTAGTGGGAGTAATGTCACTTTCCTAATCTTGTATGTCGACGACATATTGATCATGGGAAACAGCATTCCAATGTTACAAGATGTTAAATCCTACCTTGGAAAGTGTTTTGCTATGAAAGATTTAGGTGAAGCTGCATATATTCTTGGAATCAAGATCTACAGAGATAGATCACGACGGTTGATTGGCTTATGTCAAAGTGCTTATATCGAAAAAATCTTAAAGCGTTTTCACATGGAGAATTCCAAACGTGGGGAGATCCCATGCAGGATAAGCTTTAAATTGAGTAAGATCACAAGGTCCTCTACAACTGCTGAGTTATGAAGCGCATGCAAAGTGTTCCATATTCTTCGTCTGTGGGTTCTTATTATGGATGCTGTGAGATGTACTCCCCCTGATGTTGCTTCGCTCAGAACATAACAAGCCGATTTCAACAGAATCCAGGTGATCTTCACTGGACTACTGTTAAGAACATTCTGAAGTATCTCAGGAATACTAAGGACATGTTTCTAGTTTACGAAGGTGATCTAAAACGAGAGCTCAGGGTTTCTTGCTACACTGATGCTGGATATCTGACGGATGCTGATGACCTCAAGTCTCAGACTGGATATGTGTTCGTTTTGAATGGAGGTGCTGTTGACTGGAAGAGTGCCAAGCAAAGCATTTTCGCTACTCACTGCAGAAGCTGAGTATATTGGCTGTCCTTGGATGCGTCCTAAGGAAGCCGTATGGGTTAGGAAATTCATTTCTGGGCTCGGTTTGTTCTCACTATTGAAAAACCCATTAATATTTTGTGATAATCGGAGCAATTGCTATAGCTAATGAAAGTTGGAATCACTAAAGGTTGCTAGACATTTCCCGTGCCCAAAGTTCACTACTCCGCGAAGTTATTGAATTTGGTGACATTAAAGTTAGAAAAAGTCACGACATATGACAACATTAGCTATCCATTACAAAAGCGTTGGCTTTTCCAAAGCATTCAGAACTTACTAGGAATATTGGAATGCATTCCAGCTAGTAGTTTTCATGTAAATCTGTGTTTATTAGTCATTTGGATAATTGGGATTGTAAAGAGCAATTTTATTTATTTTTTGTTGTGTGATTTTTTTTTGTTTTTGTTGGTTTTACTGATGAATAAAGATACGAGGTATTTGTTATCATTTAATATTATAATTGTTTGTCCTAATTTATCATCTTTAATTATCTTAATGATTTATCATTCTAAATAAGTCCATTGTCTGTTTAACAATATGGGAATATTGTTACATAAGGCAAATATGAGTGTTGGTTATATTCTTTGAATATATGGATGGTTCCCACCAAACTCATATGTTACTCACAAGGGATGCGTATTGGACACCCCAACCTTCGAATGTTTACTTTATGGATCCGTTGTCATAAGTAAAATTTCGAAAATGGTTAGTTAAGTCATCCTTAGACTTGAGAATACAAACAAGTTCTGGTATGTGTGGATATCACTTTTAATTCTATGTCAAAACGCTGTCCTGAAAAAGATAGTTATAAAGACTATAGTGGAAGTGATTTGTAAGCAGCAATCACAACCCTTGTAATTCACAAAGAATTTGTTTCCGTTCCTCCACTTGATATGTGCAGAATAATACCTTGGCGCCTCTCCAGAATTAATCAGATAATTGTTTGGCCAAACCCAAAGGGTAATGCAAGATGATTCTTGATTACATTTGGTATATCTGAATTAAATTCTATAACGAGAATCTAAATGGTTAAACTATATGGAATGAGTTAGGATCCATATCCATGGTTTAACGGTATTTGAACAAAGGGATGATTATAGCAAGACATAAAATAACCATGCTACTGAGAATGTT
>BQNB010087556.1:10541-26272 GCA_026074375.1 Tanacetum coccineum
ATGGTTTTTATGAATTAGTGACATGACGCCACCTCAAAGATGACAGGACACACACATAACATGTAATTTTTGATTTTTTTATAAAAATGTTGGCATGTGAAAGTTTGAACCTACCTATAGTTAATATTCTATCCCTTTAACCAACTTATCAAAGCACCATTTTGTCTACTAATATCCAAAAAATAATGATATTCATTTACAAACGCTTCCTTCATCCTAAAGTCTTACAAACACTTCCTGATATACTCTATATTCGCATCCTGTAAACCCTCATACGCATCCTGCAAATCCTCATCTTCATCCAACTAAAATTCCTTAATCCTAAATTCTTTTAAACACAACCTGATATACTCCATATTCATAGCCATCTACCAATCAAACTCAAATTCGTGAATCCTCCATGATATACTCCATATTCATATACATCTACCAATCAAACTCAAATTTGTGAATCCTAAATTTTTTGTATGGATATTGAAGATATACTCATGCAGATCTTACTTATCGGAGACTCAACGGGTACTATGCTCGAAACTTTACACGTTGTAAGAGATACCCATGACGGCAACTTGAATGATGTGAGTATTGCAAAAAAATCAACTTAATCAATATCATTAATAGCATTATAACATGGGGTGTTTTTTGTTGCCATTTTTTACTATCTGTCAAGGATACATAGGATATATGTAGTTGTAACGGTTATTAGTTTTTAGCTTTTTTTAGGCGCATGTGGCCCAGTCGATCAGGTGTTTCTATTGAATTTTTCTAACACGCTTTATATGATATCTATATTTTTCACTCTATATTGTATAACTAACTCCTTTTATATTAGGCTCCACCCGTTGAGCGATACATGCATGATTTGCTTCAATATGTAAGCACTACTGTGAGCAATGATCGTTTAGGTATAGCAGTCATCTCATGGTGTTGGTTACGTTGATCCTGAGGTAAAAACATTTAAATTGCACAACGGGAACTCGACTGTCTTCGTGCTCTAGCATGTCGAGTCTTGCTTGGTTTAGCAAAGGTATGCATGCACAAAGTTTCATTTAATTTCAGTGTTTATAATACCAATACAAGATTTTTTAGGGCATCTGTTTGGTTTTTTTTTTGTTTTTACAGAGAGTAAATCGAGGCAATATTTGCCTGAAAAAAACAATTTTAGCCTGAAAAAACATTTTTTAGCCTGAAAAAATTAGGGATCTGTTTGGTTTTTGTAGGCATTTTGTTTGGTTTTGGTTTTTCCACCGAAAATTAGGTTTTCTCATGATTCCCATCCCTATAGTATATATTTATATATATATATATATATATATATATATATATTTATATGATATATATATATAATGCGGAATTATAATATTTGAAAGTTAAATCTTCATATAAAGCATACGCCACAATTTTAAAATGGGATCTCAATATAACGCAGCCCCATATATATATATTATATATATATATATATATCTATATAAATATATATAATATATATATAGATATATTATATATATATAACATATATATGAGGCTAACTATGACCGGTTAAATATGATTTAGTGACTGTACGCCACCTCAATAATGACATGGCAGACACATGACATGGAATTTCAGATATTTTTATAAAAATATTGGGCATGCCTAAGTTCGAACTTGTGACCTCTATTTAAATTCATATGACATTTACCAAGTGAGCCAAGACACTATTTGTTTTCTACTATAAAAAACAATAATAATATTGTCTAAAAAAACCATGTTGATATCTTTTAATTTTCAAAAGTATATCTTTCAGGATATACTCCATAATTAACATATACTGCATATACACGTTTTTTTTCTTCCGGCATATTGAAAACCATATTTACATCAAACCCTAATATTATTCATTTATCATCTTTTTCTTTATTGATTTTTGCTCTTACTTTGTTTTTTCATCTGGTTTTGTTTTGTTTGACTCAACTATTGGATGAGCATCACAAGCTTCAACTTTTTATGCAAGCTCTGCCAATATGATTACAATATTTAAAACATTAAGAAGGAAATAAAGCGTACGAGTCTCAAATCACGGATCAATTTTTTGTTTTTGTTTGTTTCTTTTTTTTTTTTTTTTCCCATGAGAAGGAGTCACTCCTGGCCATTAGGTATAGTTTTTGAGTTGTCAAATGATAAGGATAATACACAAAATCATAGTATAATTCTTTACAATTTAATATCTTGGTATAATATGTTTTCAGCATGCAATAGGATATCTGACACCGGGAAAAGTTTACGGATGTAACTTGGATACAAAATATCGTTCAGGCGTAACCAATGTTTTTCATGCAGGGAGCGATTTGCAAACACCAAAGAGGATTTCTTTTCAAAAACTGTAAATATTATTAGAGAATGTGCAGATTACTGTAACGAGGGACTTAAAGATGTCCCTGGTGTAACTTGCCCAACCAAGCCTGCAGGAGCGATGTGTGTCATGGTAATAAAATAGATACAACTTTTATAAATTTTATATTCGTGAAACGCTAATCATAGTATTTATGTTACTTTAGTCTTACATGTGGTTATGTTTAGTAGGTGAAGTTAGACATGTCGGTTTTCAAGGATATCAAGGATGACATGGACTTTTGTGTCAAACTCGCTAGAGAGGAATCGGTTTTGTTCCTACCAGGTAAGATCGAAATTCAACTAAATAGTAGTTTAACCCTTTTCTCAATATACATGCATGTTTTAGAACTTTGGACTGTTAGAACATTGAATTTCCCGTAAGATGTAATGTTTATTGCTTGAGTATTTATAACGCAAAGTACATGAAGAACGGTGTTCCATTGTTATCAAGAGCTCTTTATTGTTGTCAATCTGGGTGAGATCATATAGCCCTGTTCCTCTTTATTCTTAAATGTGTTTTCTATTTCATAGCCTCATTGAACGTTGATGTTTTGCAGATTTTGGTCATTCCAGTGTTGATTGGACTCCTCTTTGAACTTTTAATAATTGTACCAATACATGTGCCGCTGGACGAAAGTCCCTTTTTTTATCTTGTATCAGGATTGCGCTTTTGGACTTATTTTCCTCAAGATCTATATTGCTTATCACGTATGTGCGTCTTGATAGCTTCACGAGCTTAAAATGTATGGTTTTCATTTGCTTTCATGGTTACTGAATTCAATGTTCAAGCGGCACAACAAGGAATGGTTTGCATTGATGAAGTCGATAAGATAACTAAAATGGTATTCTGGTGATATTTTGTTCGCACGATTTTTCTTATCGCTTCCAAATCTGACAAATTTTCATTTTTTTGTATTTAGTATTATAGGCAGAGAGCTTAAACATTAGCATAGATGTCTCTGGTGAGGGAGTTCAACAAGCTCTACTTAAGATGCTAAAAGGAACTGTAATCAATTATGCTCGTGACAAATTTATCAAAAAATAAGTTTGACACTAATATTTCTATAAGAGGACAACTGACTTTAGTTTAGTCTTTATATTCTTACCAAATTCGAAGGATACATTTATTGGTTGTTGATATCACGTTGTCTCTAGCTGAGTCTGACTATACATAGTATTAATTTTTTTTACAGATAGTGAATGTGCCTTAAAAAGGATCCAGGAAGCATCCTGTAGGCGAAAACATTCAGGTATATTCATATGATTATCATGGTTTATTTACAAGCTGTTTGGATTTGCTATTTGTATAGGATGAAAGTGTTATGGGGACTGTGACGACATTACTTTTATTGTACAGAAGGCTTTAGTAATTGACAGATTGTTTTGTGACTTCATACTTCGAAACACAGTGCGTGCATTTGTGCTCGTGATGTCATGCCCTCATTCGTGACCGTGTGACCCTCTCAGGTATGATCTCTATGCCTCATGTAACGTAAACTAACTAATGTAAAATACCCAATGCAGTGTGTAAGGTTCACATTCGAAGCCACCATTTACAAAATCAATACACTAAAACCCTGGTACTATCAGAAATTCACAGTATCCGGACAAAAAGTGAAGCAACAAGATCCTTACCCTATGTGCAAAGACCATGGACCCCAAACAAAAACAATCTACAGGTACATAAAAGTCTTATAACACATTTTAAATTTATCAACGTACTAATAACTCTGAAAAACGACATCTATAGTTTCAAGGCTGTCGTTACCGATGGCTCTGCAACTGTTTCCATAACATGCTTCAGTGACCAAGCTAACAGCTTCACGAGAGACTGTAATGACGTCTTAGCGGAACTGACAAACAAAGACCTTTATCAGCTACCTCCGTCGCCACAACAACTAAGAAGATACAACGCACATAATTCAATTTCATTTTGACACAAGAAGCACCGCCAAAAAACCAGACTTTATCCTATACACAGTCTTCAAACCAAATGCACGACCCTTACCTTACCTGCACCAACCCCTATCCAATCGTCAACTTTTGAAGCACTCTCTGAACATCCCATACACACGGTGACCAATAAAGATGATCCAACACAGACAACGGCCACTCAACCCATCACCCCAACTTCAACAACAGCAACCAGCAACGAAGTACCAGCTCCGTTAAGTGATATTAATAAATCAGCAACACAAGAATCGACACCACCAAGTGAACAGAAAACAAATCTCACGCAAAAAGAAGAAAAAGGAAGCGGACCATAAAGGATCTCTGCACGCAAGGGACAATTTGGAAAAGACGAGAAAGATGGCAAGACAGAAAGCATTAAAAAATGGAAATATGATGACTGAAACTATGGACACCTAGACGCGGTATGTATATAGGTACTTTCTACTAAATCCAGTACCTACAGCCCTACATGGTGTGTGTACATGTATTTACGCACACCAAATATTTAACTGTATGCGCTGCCTATTGTACCACACGGGCAGACTATGTATCTACCAGCAAATGTAATGTTGTCAACCAACTGTAGCAAATGTAAGTGAGGATGAAATCAAAGTAGATTGGCCAGATGTGGTGTATGTTCAGGTAATTCAGTTTAACCTTATGCCACGTAATTTTATTTCCAAATTTTCAATGCCAGTTTATTTCCTGAATTTTTTATGGTATATCATAGGAGTTCTGAATTTGATTAAAACAATAGGGACCTCATCTATGGAATTTTATGTTAAAGCATTTTATAAAGGTGCTAATCATGTTTTTATAGTAACATACATATCGATTACAAAGGTTAAGGTAACCACTACTCTGCTTTGGATATAACTGTTACCTGAAAATATGACAAAGTCAATTTACTAACAACGCATGGCCTGCACTTACGAATCTCAACCACAAAGCTTACTTTGAGGCATTCTTTAATCATTCCAAAAACGGGAGATGCTACATTTCTACTACTCGTGGTATAGTATAGCTTCTAATTTTAATGAAATGATAAAAAGATTATTTGAAATTTCATTTGAGATTTAAAGTTAAATAATTTATTTGACTTAAAACAAGTTACTCCCATTTGTTTAAAACTTTTCCTGGAGGAAGGGAGCTCACTATGTATACTTGAAAGCTTAGTAGTAATGCAAAAAAAACCTTTTTAACAGTTTGACATGTGAAATAACATATTAATTTTTTAAGCGTATATGGGTGAAGCGTATCTACATACATCAAAAAGAATAATTTGAGTGATTGATTGTAGAACTTTCTGGTGTATCATATCCCGTTTCTCATTATCCTCTATATCGGATATTTATGCAACTTTGCTCAGTGGTGAGGGACATGAGTCTGAATGTCGGAATAAATGCTTTTAATGCCCTTGGTAACGTAGGGGTGGTGTCCGACTCTATTCTGTTGCAAACCCTATCTAAGAGAATCGATAAGGAATTACCTCGCCGGCACTCAGTAAAACACTTCAATTTACCGATATCAACTGGAGCTTTTGTACATGGGTTGAAGGATGAATTTGTGAGGTACCGATCCTAACTGTTAATGATAATCTAATTTTAGTCAAACTATATAATAGTTTGTTTTATTTGAATCTACATGTTATTCTATAAGGATCCATGCGATTCGTTCTGCAACATGTACTGCTGGAGCCTTGGATTTGTTGATGGATGTGCTGAATGATGACTCGGCCATTGTCAGACTACAAGCTCCGCATGCATCACATGGCTATTCTTGGTCATCTGAAAGTGTAAGAAATGCACATGCACATAGTACGTGTCTGGTTAGTTCTTGAATAGCTTTTGAAAATTTTTGTGTTTAGATGTAGAGATCCATGCCACAAGTTAGAAAGTAGAATATTTTCATTACGGCTTGTGGATCTTTATTTATTATTTCTGTTGTTTTAGACTCTTAACATTGGCACATACTTAAGATGTTGATGTCTTCGTATAGGTGTGTTTTATATCTATAATTCAAAATAATACGCTCGCATTCACCTCTTGGTTTTTATATGTCTTTTGCAGTAGCCCAAGGTTATAAACATATCATCAAACAATGAAAAGGTTAGACAAACAGGAAACCGGTTTATCACAAGGACGTTATGATGGAACCTGTGAGTACTCCGTTATTATTATAATTCACAATCGTTATACTTAAGCTCATCTTTTGGTTTTTATATGTGTCTTGCAGCAGCCCTAATACCCTTCACAAATGTTCACTATCCCCTAGATTTGGCAATATCTGCATATTTACATACAACTGTGTTGAATTGGGATGTTTGTATTTTAAACGGGCCAAAAAAAATTCCTAAACAAGGAACGCGCCAAGTGTGTCGAACGGGTTGAAAGTTGCCCAAACTCTTTTCTAATGCTTACATTCTCTCAAATTACTTTTTTCAGAGATTTAGGTTATTGGGTCATATACTAATTGTGTAATCATAATTAAGTGTTTGGGCACATGTCATCTCTTAACAAGTTATAGGAAAGATTACACAAGGAAGTATTAGCGAGTCAATCAGAACCATTTTTACCTGGTTTCCTAACCCACACAACATGCCCATCTGGCCACCGCTGCTATCCCAATGGTTTAATACTAATTACTCATATAGGTTTTAATCTCGCATATTAATGTTTGTCATAAATTTTGTAGCCTTTTGAGTTTGTAGAGCCTTTGTTTATAGTTGATGCATACTTTTATACTTATTTTAGCGCTGAGGAATTGGAACCCAAAATGAAGAGGCATATTGTTTATAAAGAGTGCTGAGAGGATAAACCAAGTTGCTCATTCTATAAATGAACCCCAAGAATCTTTTCCTAAAGACTCTAGCAACTCGAATAAGCGCATTATGGAGAAGCAAAATGTGGTCAGTGAATAAAAACCCGCCACCAAATACGTCCTCCAATCACTATACACATACGAGTTCTATATAGTTCGTTCTTTTCTTACTGCAAACTCTTTTAACATGTCATCCTTAATATTTATATAGGTTGTCAAGGCTGATCATTGTATTGGTCTAGAGGTCGAAAAGCTGGCTGACGGTGGTGTTCTTCTCCTTGAGAATGTCAGATTTTACAAGGAAGAAGAGAAGAACGATCCCCCCTTTTTTGAAAAGGTTTCAACACTTGCAGATCTCTATGTCAACAATGCTTTTGGAACTGCACACACAAGCTCATGACTCCACCGAGGGAGTCACAAAGTTCTTAAAGCCATATGTTGCTGGTTTTCGTTTTCTAAAGGTTTCATGTATCATCTACATTGTAAACATGATAAGTATCTTTATTACGCCACTATGTATGTATTACGATTTGTGTGTATATTATGTAGGAATTGGACTATCTTGATGGAGCAGTTTTCAAAACCCAAAGAGGCCATTTGCTATCAGTGTTGTTGGTCCATTTAAACGAATAGAGTCGTAGCAAGATTGGATGAGTCCTGCAACTTTGAAACAGAAGATGCTTCTGCTATAGCCATTGAAGTTTGATCTCGCATCAAATTCAAGAGGTTCCACAAAACAGCCAGACACATAATGCAGGTTGGAATCCTGTTCTCCTGTTTTCATACTTCTCTTTTTGTGTAAAGGTTGTATTTTGTATCCTCGGTTCAAACTTCAAACGTCTAATTCATTTGCACATATACTTGATAAAGAATCAGTAGAGCAAGTGCGTAGAGAAAGAGAGATGGATGAGAAAGCCATGATATAAAATTCAGATTGGTAAGAGAAGTATATTCATTTTGTGCAAGTGGAGTTATGAAGATTTTTTTTAATTATTTATGTAATATGAAACTTATTTAAAGTCCCGTCTTTTGTATGTTACGTATGATATAGACGTGTATCAACAATGGAAGAAATTGTCATAGCAAGACGCAATGTGGGTCTAAATACAACCATCAGATTAAGAAGGCCTTAATATTTCTTAGGGTTCCATGGAAGGGTAACCGTGTAACATTTTTAAAATGAAAGTGCTGCCTTATGTATCATTATTAAAGTACATATATATCATCTAACATGTTAAAGTACATGTACCGTTTTTAAAGTGCATATACGTATCTTTAATAAAATGAAAGACATAACATCTTTTAAAATAAAGGTGTATTGATAATAATACCAAGTTTTATCTTTTTATGTGTTTTTACTTATATAAATATGATTCGAAATAGAGATTAAAAAGTTAGAATATTTGCATACATGTAAATATTTAATTTCCAAAAAACATTATTTTGACAATGACGATTAATAAGAGGCAAGGCCAGTAAATATCACATGTTCGTTTGTTTTAGCAACCCCGGTATTCACACACGGGCAAGTATATGTCACATTAACAACCATTCAATTTTTCCACGTGACCAACTGTACGCATCAAAATCTTCTATATGCAACTTCAATTACTATGAACCAAGGCCATACACTATCAAAACTTGGTTTGCTTTTAACAAAGACGGTATTCTCACACAAACAATTATATGTCACATAGTCAAGAATCAAACGAAAAAGAGGCATGAAGATTCTATGTTTACACAAACACGACAACCGAACTAAACGACAAACATTGTCTCAAAGAAAGTTTTATGAACTAAACCCGCCCGTTGGGCGGGTTATGTTACTAGTATATATATATATATATATATATATATAAGCGAATTATAATAATTGAAAGTAAAACTTCATATAAAGCATCAACGCCCACATTTATTCATTTATGTCGTCTTTGAGCTGTTAAGAGCCTAGCTCACAACGATCACACCTTCCATTATCGTTGGCTAGATGTGTATGCAACATGTTCTCACATCATAGAAACTACTCACTTCTTCTTTTGCTTTTCTTAATTTCCTTCCCCTCATCTGTGGAAAATACTGCACCATTCTACATTGGCTAGATGGGTTATGTAGTCATCGTTTTCACGTGTTATAATATCTTTCAATAATCATACGCATTGGCTTTGCTCATCAATTTAACTTGGTTCTTAATTTAGACTCACCATTCTGCAAGTCACCACAAATGGAATTATGCGACTTTTTAATTGTTTCCTATGTTTGTGGTGAAAGAGTCTCAAAATTTATTTGTATAACATGAACTCTTGCATTCAGTTGCATATGGAAAATAATCATTCTTGATCTATTTGCTGATGACAAACACCCGTTTTTTATATGATCTGGAATTATGGTCAAGGCATACTATGCCACTCCACAAAGTCTCGCACAAAAAATCATACGAGGAGCTGGTCTTGCAGATGACACAGTTCCCATCGTCAAGAACAACATCATATTTGGGTTTGATCTTCACTTAATTCGCAACCATTACTCACTAATCATCAGGTATCAACTCACTTAATCCATTTTTATTCCACAATTACTTTAATCTTGATGTTGTATATGTTGTTCCAGATGTCACAATGCAATATAAGATGCTAATCATATGAGCTCATGAAGATTATCTAGCTATAGCCTATAGGAACAACAAAAGTTAGGATATATAATCTAGGATACAAACACGTCGTTAGTTTGGAAAGTTTAGGTGCATCACTCTAGCGTTCCTATTTCAAAAGCTAACTTGAAATGTGGTTTCATGTCGCTCTTTTATGCACAATGGATAAACTGATGGATGACGATATTATTAGGACTATATATATCATCGTTTTGTTGATACGCATTTATTTGTCTCACTGCGTCGTCCTCGAATCACCTTACTCTCTCTGAGTTTACTATTGAGAATATAGTCATGCGAGTAGTTAATCAGTTTGGCTCTGCGTACATTATGGAAGGTGGTCAAAGTTAAATTAAAGCTTAAAGTTTTACATTAACTTGGCTGCTTAATTTATCTGTACGTGCTTTCTCAAAACCCTAATAACATTCATTCATTCATTCATTCCGTGTTAGATGGCTTAGGTTTAACAGTTATCAATTGATTAGTATAATTTTTTCTCAAACGGGCAGCTATATGTCACACCGTCAAGAATCAAACGAAAAAGAGGAATGAAGATTCTATGTTTACACAAACATGACAACCATTAGAACTAAATGACAAACATAGTCTAAAAAAAAGTCTTATGAACCGAACCCGCCCGTCGGGCGGGTTACGTTACTAGTATATATATATGAGGCTAATTATGACTGTATAAATATGATTTAGTGACTGGATGCCACTTCAATGATGACATGACACCCACAATACATTAATTTTCGAAATTTTTAAATTTTTTTTGGCCATGGCAAGGTTCGAACTTGTGACATATGGTTAAGATCCTACAAACTTAACCAATTGATCCAAGCCACCATTTGTTTTTTACTATGAAAAACAATAATAATATACCATGTTATATACTCCCTAATTATATACGAAGATATACTCCCTATACATGTTAATCAAAACCCACAAAATATATCAAAGATATACGTAACCAAACCCTAAAACACAAAATACCGAAACAGTTTTATTTCCTCCAGAAACAATTGCATTGAAGTGATCATCATTTAAGCCGAGATCATCATAAAAATCGTGGACCTTTCACAGAAGCAAAATGGTATTGGATCAGTGTAGGTGCTTTAGTTGGATATATTTTCGTCTTTAATCCCTTGGATTAAAAAAAGTGATTCTTATTGGATCAACATGCATTTTTCTTTATTAGAAAATCATTAGCACATGTTGTAATGCATTAAGGATCATCTAATCTGATTTAATATTTTTATAGGTCCAGTATATAGAAGATCAGTTATATGGACGGGTATATTTGGCATTAATATACCTTATACGTGGAATGACGATCATGGCTACATGATCAAATGGGTGAGTGTAAATTTTTTAAATGAACATGTTCCAAAATAGTGACATATATTATTATGTGATGAATTGTGACAGGTGGTGATTTTGTCGGGTGCATTCTCGGCTGTTGTCTTTCTTCTGATTGTTATCTATATCTTGAATTTGATTAAGAAAGTCCCGTATGGATACTGAATTCTAACTCCTTGAACATGCTTTTTCAGGTAAGAAAGGTACTAATACTGACTTTATAGTCACTTCTTTTTTATTTTAGTTCTCCTTGAGTTTCAATACTAATAAGGAGAATCAATACAAACTTAAGGTGGAATTGTAACCTGGGATGGACTATATATTTATTTTACTTATTCTACCTTTTATGTAACAATATGAATCACATATTTATGTTAACATTAGCATAAAATGGTCATCTAAACTATTGAGTTCTAGGAGTAATATTGATCAGGCTGATAAGTGTTTTAATCAACTGTTCCAAATTCATAATACCCTTTTGATCGCATGAAAGAACCTCCAAAGTATTTTTTAGTAACCAATCGAATTATTCTTAAATATTCGTAAACCAATCCAAGGTATGCTTTTTTGTTTCATTCAGTTAGGATTCGTTTGATATTTAATTAACGATTCTTTATATATATTTTTAATGACAATCAAACAGCTTATTTATTCACACCAGATCACGGAATGAGTGATAAAGTTATGAAATTGTAAACGAGGGGCCACTCTCTCTGTTACCGTTAATCATTCCACCTATTCAAAAGTGTTTGCTCGGATCATCATTGATGTTCAGACAATCATAATCACATGTGCCCAGGTAGGAATATATGTTTTGCATACTTGTTCGGTTTTTGTTTTGTTGTTTTAATTGTTTATTTGCATTATGACACTTTGAGTAGGCTGAGACTTGGGAAAGTAGCCAGGGAGCTATGTTTGACAGTGTCTTAAAGACGAGTTGTGAGATAATCGAATATGGATGGACTAAAGACAGGCCCAGTGGATACATTTATTATGGGATTGGATACAAGTATTCATGAACACAACGATTATGAGGAAAAGGTCGGTTGCATTGTTTTCATACTTGCAAAACAACTAACTAATAATCAATTATTAAAAACGGTTACTCATACCTTGAGTACAAACATAAATGTTGTCTTTTTTGGTGTTATGACATAGGATGGCTAAATACCTCATAACAATCTAATTCCCTTAAATATTTAAAATGCAACCACATCAAAGATCGCTCAGATTCCTTCAGGCCCAACACCAAGGCAGGTACCAAAACTTATACCTGACATCTTCTGATTGTTTGTTGTTTTCTTTTATAAATTGAATGTGACCCATTTATGACAGATCTATAAGGATATAATGGGAGGCGGGGAACTGTATAAATGAGTCAAACAGGTTTAAAGAAGCCAACAATTCATATTTTACTGCATTCAACCTTTCGGAATCATTACATTTAACAGATTTATAAGGATATCAAAATTAAGTAGGATGTAGGAAAGTAGATAAACTGAAATCATTATCTCTTGCAACAATAATCCTTTGTAATACTCAGTAATTCTTAACGCATTCACTAATATAAAAAATCGTAAAAATGAACAAGAATGTGTTGAGGTAAACCTGACCTGACCTTCAACCAGTACTAAGAATGACATGTTTCAACCTGAACCTGTTTTTATCCGTCACCAAACTCCCCAGCCCACCTGTTGTGAGTATGATAAAAATTTGACTGAATTTCCCACAGCTAATTATAATTTTGTACTTGTCTTTACTGATACAGCTAGCACACTTGCCAGACAAAAAGTGAGGAATCTTTCTTGATGATGATTCTGGAAGCATTAATTTTAAGGTTTCAGGACAAGGGAAGTCTGATTTGACAAATCTTGATGAGCTGGTCAATGATTACAGAAAGAACAGAAGAAAAGAAATGGAGGTGGGCTGGTTCCAAACAAAAAGCAAGTTTTGTAGCAGTAATGTTCCCCTCAGTAAGCTTTGCTGTTTGAGGTGTTATTTAATTTCATGATTAAAGGCTGGTTACTTTTCTAATCCATTTCTTCTTTTTTTGTGATTGTCTTTGCTAAATGCTACACAATAGCTAAAACCGGCATTTGTGATTCCAGATGAAGTGAATCGTGCAGTGATCAAATACCATAGTAGACGAATTACATGCTAAGAATTCCATCCAACTAATAACAACATTCTCTAACCGGGGGACAAGGTTAGCCTCCATTCTTTGTTATAGTTATTGATAACTAATAAGGTGAGGCAAATATAGAGCTCATTTGATCATGTGGAATTTTAGTTTATTTGTTCATGGTTTGAACGTTACAGCAAAGGAGTTGCAGGTAAGTAACTTTTGTTATCTATACTTCTATACTACTATATAAATCATTTATAATGTGGGACCTACTAAAAATTAAGATAAGGAGATGCAATCTTAACCATCCATCTCATTTTTGGGAATCCAACATAGTGTGACATGTCTTCACTTTTGATTAAAAAATCACCTTTTATTTCAAATTGAAATATACTTTTTTATCTATTTAATTAAATTTTGATCTAATTTCTCCATTATTTTTTAAAATTTTTATTCTCTTTAATTCAACATCCATTTTTGCTATATTTTTATAAATTTTTTTTACATTTTAATGTGTTTATTTTATGTTGATTTATATTTTTTTACAATTTTAATCTTAATTAAATATAAACTTGATACGTTAAAACTATATACTTTCGGAAAGAGTGTTGTCTTTTTACATGCGAGAATGATGTTAATATGGTGTTGCGGGAAAGTTACGGGAAACCCCAACGAACACATACATTTGTGAAACGAAATTACTAAGCGGGTGGAAAATTACGTAAAAAGTTGAGTTAGTAAATTTTTTTTTGCCGCCGCTATGCTCGGGTAACCAACTAGTTATTAATATCCATGCTAGCAGTTATTTTAAGATAACGAAAATTATAAAATACTTCAGTAATAACTAACACCTCTAATTCATTTTTATCTTTTTGCATGTTGATATTAGCGGCTGCCACCGGATTTTGTGGGATTGGTCGGGATAAATAGGAAAACATAATAGTAAAAAGTCTTGACAGAAACGAGACGCAAATGGCCTTGCATTCGTCCGCTTCCACCATCGTCACCACGCATGTAAGGTCCTACTTTCATCAAAGGTAATGCAAATTAGTTTAGTAACCTTAGTTTTTTTTTGCTAAATATTCTATTTTTTACTTTGTTAGTTAGACTCTTGGATCTCTTCATGCTTTTTTTAGGTCATCAATATTCGTTGTGACATGCTTTTTGTTGCTGGTGCAGTTGGCCAGTCCGTTTCTACAAGGCCAAATATAATTGGCTTTCCAATAACTAAGGTTAGACGAAACTTTTTTGTCACAAGTCTTTGCAGTCTCATTATTGTAGGAATTGTCATGTTGGTTCTCTATGTACGTGTATGTTCACCATATAGTTACTGCTAACCATGCCCATAAAGTGTGTTATACTCTTCAACTTATGTATCCATGTATCATTTTTTTCCTTAAGGGGCCTCGTGGTAAACTGTTTTCTAAAGAACTCTTTCAGCTCTATGATTTATTTGGTATATTCGTCTTTCAGTATGTAGTGGTACTGTAAATTAGACCGTAAGAACAAAAGAACTATAGATGATACATGTTCCCACATCATTAAACAACCACATCTGATTACTAAGCCATCCATGCTAGCAGTTATTTTAAGATAACGAAAATTATAAAATACTTTTGTAATAACTAACACCTCTAATTCATTTTTATCTTTTTGCTTGTTGATATTAGCGGCTGCCACCGGATTTTGTGGGATTGGCTGGGATAAATACCAAGGAAACATAATAGTAAAAAGTCTTGACGGAAACGAAACGCAAATGACCTTGCGTTCGTCCGCTGCCACCATCGTCACCACGAGTGACTAAAGATGTGAAGAGCAAAAACGGTCTCTCCCCAGGAAGCAAACAGATTAATTTCTGAAAAGGCTTGTGTCTTTTATATATCTTTTAGATTTTAAAATTTTCTGAATAATTTTTCAAGATATACTATACTTTCACTAAGTCTATTGTTCCCTCCTATTTTTTATCAGTTACGTCAGAAAATTGAATCTGACACAGCTATGACTGTAGACGTGAGTATTATAATATTATTCCTATTGATGACCCTACTACAACTAACGCCATTACTTCGTTCCCTGAGGTGAGTGTGTTTTCATTTTACATCATGGTATTTGATTCTTATTTGCTGTTGTATGTATTATTATTTAGGACGCTATGAATGTATTCTAGAGCAGAACTAGCGGTTCCACGCTTGCAAGGATCTACTGAAAGAAGTGTTTCAATAAGGTTAAGTGCATTTTTTGGTATATCTTTACACCTTTCATGAAGAGTACTTTCATAAGCATGATGTGGTTTAAACATCGTTGCAAGAGGAAGCTTGGATTTGGACTTGTGTCTACCATTGGTGTTGACTACCAGGTAACTAATTTTTAACTTGCTACCACTCTCCTTTAATATGAATAGCTATATCTGCACTCTTGCATATTAAGTTACGTATTGTTGGAAACTTAGAT
>BQNB010087557.1:9937-24590 GCA_026074375.1 Tanacetum coccineum
ACCCCAGGTTGCGTGACGAAGCCGTTACTTTCACTTGATATACTTTTGCCATCAATCAGATTTCCATATACTATTAAGGTGAGTTCATAGCCTCGCATTTTAAATCTTTTGAAAACTTTATAAACCCGCGAGGGGGATACATGCTATAAACCATGAATACAAGTGTTTTCTAAATGTATGCTATCCTGATATATTATTGAATCTGTTGTCTAAGTCCTTTTATGCCAAAAGACCCCCACCATCATGGACCACTAATCACTTGTGAGTGAACGTGAATATTTTGAATAGGCCTATTGGGATTGACGAATCCCATTTGTGTTAGCCGGATAGGTAACCAAACGCACTATATTTGAAACTCATAGGTATATGACAATTACCTACACGGGCGCCATTATGTTTATATATATCATTATTGATATATACTGTAAAACCTAAAAATCTCAATAAAAGTAAAATTACCAAAATACCCAGCATGAATAAAGTTCATTTTAATTATAGAAATTATGAAAATACAACATATGACAATTATGAAATTTATGTAAGATAAAAATACCTTATATTATATAAGAAAAATAATTAATAATTATGTATATACATTTTATGCCGAAATTATGTATATTTAATTAATTATACTTTACAAATTAATATAAAATAAATATGGATAATTACAAATAAATTAGGCAAAGTTAAAATCTGATTTAGTTTGTTTAAAAGGCCCATAAACTCGGCCAAATCCCTATTATAATTCTTTTATACATTTTATTTTGTTTGAACCCTAAAAACCAAATCACCGAAAACCCTAAAATACAAAGAGGCGGCACAAAATATTTTCCAAGGGCTAGCACGAATTTTATAAGGTGTTTTGAAGGTCAAGGATCGTGGGAAAAATATTGGAAAGATTGTTTAAGGCTTGGTTCAATCGTGGGAATTTATTTGGTTCGAAAAACAGATTCGTGTGTCAATAATTCGAAAAATCACCAAGGATCATCAAGGGTATTTTTGTATCTCATTTTTCATCATATTAATTCGTTCTATGCTTAAGAAAAATTAGCATGCGTGTTATTTTGGTCGAAATAATTAAAACATGTTCGAAACCCTAATGTTTAGGTAGTTATGTAAGCGGCATTTATAATATTTGTAAAATTGATTTTATATTTTTCTAAGGTTTTTTATATCATATATGACTCAGATCAATTGTTGGAAAAATTTAGGAGAGATTCAAAATAATTTTTTGGGATTTTTTTTGGTTTGCCGATTTCGAATAAAATGGAAAAGGAAAGAAATAAAATTAGGGTTAGGGTTTTAATAATTTTTCCAGGTGTCCAGGTGAATTTAATGCCAATGATTGAATAATAATTATGTTTGTGATTGGGAAAAATTAAATTAGGGTTTTGTGAATTAATTAGTTAGCCACATTGTGATTTAAAAGTATAAGGGGGTGAATTTAGAATTTTTCTAGAAACTATGGGGGTCGATTTTAACAGTTATTATATTTAATATATATCTGTATAAAAATCAGTTGGGGGGTAATAAAAAGTCTTATTATATTATTATTGGATTAAAATGGTTTATTACATATAATAAGTAATTAGAGATTTCATTAATTAAAACAAATAGAGGGACTAAAATTTTAAATTTCTGAAAAGGTGGAAGGTTTGTTAGTATTTAATGAATAAAGTATATTTTTTCATATTTGAAACTATAAAGGGCTTGGTTTGTAATTATGGATAATAAACAAAATATGTTTAAATAATTAATAAACAAAAAGTGCTAAATAAGTAATATGTAATTAAGTGTTTGACTTGTAAATACAGAAAAGATGGAAGGTATAATCTGAATAAATGTGAACTTTGAAATTTTACACTTTTAACCTGGAAACTATTCAAAATACTTAAGAAACTTCAAATGAATGAATATGACTAATTTGTGGGAAAGTTACTAAAAATGGAAAGTTACTAAAAATGAAAAGTTACTAATTTTGGAAACTTACTAAAAATGGAAAGTTACTAAAAAACGGAAAGTATAACCAAATGAAGGGGTTTGTAATTCGAAGTTATCATTTCTTTAGTTCGGCCTAAGAGGAGTATTTTGATTCCTGTGGTGTTTTCTTTGATTATTGCTTTGCTTCGATAATGTACCGATATTACTTACCTTAATCGTATTAAGGTTTCCTCATAGACATTATTCCTCCTATCTTGATTACTTATTGATTGCTTCATTTGCTCTAGCATGTTATCTTGGCTCTCTTATATGATCTTGTTATTTATTTCAAATTTACCTGCTATGCTACCTTTGATATTTGAACCTTTGGCATTGAACCTTTGCTATGATCCCTTTGAAATGAACTTTGATATGACTTTGCTTTGAACCCTTCAGTTTGAGACCCGAGCCACTATTTGTTTCCTAGCCATGAAGGTAACATGGCCGTGTCATTGATGCACCTTTGGCATGACTCATGTGTGAGTGAGTGATTTCTCACGCCGTCCCCCATTTGATATTTAATGGCATTATGAAGATTATTATTTGTTTAAGGGGCGTATGGATGCATCCTAGATTTGTTTTGTATTCGATGGATTATGACATTATGATATATGTATATTTGGTGACTGATGTTTGGGTGCATTCCACGTCTTTCACAAATTTTGGGAGCTCATGACTCCATGGTTACTATGATATGATTTGTTTGGGCTTGGTAATTGGACTTGATTTGACTTTCTGATTCATCTTACCTTACACTATGAATTGACTTCTGATTTGTCTTACCTTATATTTGTATTCCTTTGATCATGTCTTGTGATATCCTTTGCACCTTATATCGTATCCTTTGATTTTCCGTTATCTTTTGCGTTCGATTATATATATCTGTTCACTGGGCTTTGTAAGCTCAGCCGCACTTTCTTTTCCTGCGGCAGGTATCTAAGCTAGGAGCTGGGGTTGCTTTCGGGATATGAGTGCTGAGTGTGGACTTACCCTAGAGATCTTAGTTTTGATATATGAATTGTTTCTTTTCAAGACATTCGTTATTTCGGTTATTTCGTTTGGATATGTCTGTCCTTTAAGAACTTATGTACCTTAAGTCATGTTGACTTATTTTCCTTTGGTATTTATTTAAGACTTCCGCTGTTTATGCTTGTGTTATGATTATGTATGCCTTTGATGTCACACCATATTTGTAATACTTCTACCCTTTAGGGTCGGGGCGTTACACGCTCCCTACAAATCAAATCATATATGGCCAAGTGCATAATAGAGCACACAAAATGAAAGAGAACACTGTGGACTCATCACACCGCCACAGATAGTGTCACGCCATTGGTACCTCCATGACGCGGTCATGGTACCTCCATGACTAGTTAGCTCGGGCATCGGAACAAAACAAAGGGTTCATATAGCATATCGAAACGAAACATGTTATGTCCAAAGAAGATCATGTCTAAACAAAATGGACAAATTCATATCATAACAATGTCAAATGAAGCATGTGTCAAACGAGTTCAAGGGTTCAATCAAATTATCAAATAGGTAGCAAACGAATACGAATTAAAGGTAAGGGAATATATTATATATATAGTATATATATATAATATATATATATATATAATAATATATATAATCTATATATATATATAATAGTATAAGGAAAAGATCAAAAAGAAAACAAATATTCAGTAGGAGAAGTGATACACTACACAGGTTTTTTTAAAAGATTCTCGAAAATTCTAAAAAAAAATTCACAAGATCCGTATGTTGTTCAATAAAAAAGCTGGGAATGAAGTTTTTTTCTAATTCGAGTTCATTATTACTTTTTCTAGAATGCACACAAAACTGAAAATTTTGATGCACAAAAATTTTCAACTTGTAATAGTTTGATGCGCAACTAAAAATTGATGCAAAAAGTTCAAAAGAAGTTGAGGTCGAAAAAAACGAATTTTTGAGGCACAAAATGAACAAATAGAAAATATTTGATGCACAAATTTTTTTTATGTGCATTAAAAATTCTTTTTGTGCATTAAAAAAAAAAACGAACAAAAACTCAAAATTAGAAAACTTCCTTTACAATAGTTTATGCACCAACATACTCAATCTTGTGAATTTTATTTAGAATTTTTTCGAAAAGAATTTAAATAACAAGCCTAGTGTATTCATTTTAACGAATATTTATCTTTTTATTTTAACCTTGCCTCTAAATATATATATATATATAGATATATATATATAGATATATAATATAGAAATATATATAATATATATATATATATAAATGATTCTATACATATATATGGGGCTAATTATGAGTGTGTAAATATGAAATAGTGACTGGACGCCACCTCAATGATGACATGACACTCACAATTCTTTAAATATAATTTTATTTTTGGATAAAATTTTGGATATACTCCATAATTTAATTTTGAAGATATACTTCATAATTACATTTAATATTCATCCAAATCCCTACAAAACAAACTCGTAACTCAAAACCCTACAAAACAAACGAACCCATTTGCTTATTTCTCCAGGTAACCAACGTGCCTTATACATCTCTCGTTAATTCAAAATTTAGTTTTGTATTTACATCAATGATTCTTTATGCCTGCCGTTGCTACAACAAAACATGCGAATACTGATTTTAGATCATGCATTTTATTTTTTAGGTTTTTTTATTCTCATGAACGCTTCTTAATGTTTCTTACACATATTATGATGTTATGTAGGCGTTCAATTCATAAAGAAAAGTGAAGGGTGTTCTATAAACAAGCTGCGATCATGGCTTTTGATGCTCACGTATATTATTTGTATCGGATATTTGAATAGATAAAATTAGGTTATATAAGTAATTTTACTCAACTTCTTGCTAGCAAGTTTTGCAAAGCATGATACACAATGCATTACAAACTAATTTATTGTTAATTTAAGATATATATAAAATATATATATATATATATATATATATATATATATATAAATAGATCTATCTATAAATAAAAAAATATATATAATATAATATAAATATATAAACTAATACTTAATAATGGCAATGTGGAAGTTATGTTTAACGTTTGTTCAATATTCTAGGATGAAGCTGACGGGTCGAACAACTATAACAATTATCAGCATGGCTCACTTAACACAACCAAACAACTTACTGCAGACATAAAGAACTATGATATACTTTTCCACATTGGAGATATTTGTTATGCCAATGGGTACCTCTCACAATGGGATCAGTTTACTGAACAAGTTGAGCCAATCTCATCAGCAGTACCTTATATGGTAGCTAGGTATGTTTTTCAGGATCATAGAATGAGACATGCTATTTGTGCAGTTGTAATAATTAGATAGTCTGATGTTTGGGTGTTAAGCAAATTATGTTTATGTTTATCCATAGTCCGTACATTAGATTCTTATTATTTCAAATACAAGTGACAATAGTTACTTCAAAAACGCAAATCCAAGCGCTAATCTTAGAGGAAGCAGCACATTGGATAAAATACCCCGAGAACCACAAAATTCTTGGTTTTAAATATGTCTTTCTTTTGGCAAATATTTGATAAATCCATGTTATTCAGTGGTAATCATGAGTGTGCCTGGCCCACTCTGATCTATTTTATGAAGAAAATGACTCAGGAGAGAATGCGGTTTTTGGCCCAAACTAATGTTTACTTCCTGCTAGAGAACCGGGAAAATTCTGGTTAGCTATATTCATATCAACCCACTCTCTTTTATCAATCTTTAATCTTTACAGATATGTAACCTTTCATAAAAACTGCATCCGTGTTACCGGTACTCTACACACTATGGGATGTTTAGATTTTGTATTGCTGATACAGAAAATGATTGGAGAGAGGGAACCGAATGGTATAAGTTCATTGAGAACTGTTTGATATCCGTCGACAACATTGCAAAACTATAAAATAGGCATAATGGGATAAGTATAGATAGATGTGAGTGAAAAGGTTTCCTGGTTCTACGCTAGGATTGGTCACTGTCCTGATCTAGCATTCGATACAAAACTATAAAATAGGCATAATGGGACTCATTGTCTTCAACTGCACAATTAGTAAGTATGATGTAGAGCATGGCCATGCACACAATTATGAAAGAACCTGTCCCATTTATGAGGTATCCTCCCAACTTATAATCTTTCTTAGTTAAATCTGATTAGTTTGCTTAAATACCAAATCTATATAACCCCGTAGGAAAAAACGCCCAAGTCTATTCTTTATAAAATTTCACAATAATAATGATAACTTTATCGAAAAGCCAGTATGATGGTTGGAAAAAGCTACTTACTTTTAAAAGAAGTCCTTAATACAGGAAGTCCTTTTTATATATCTTCGAAGGATATTTTACGGCTTTACACATTTAGATAATAAATCCATTTATATGATTTAGAGTGTCTGCACAAGTAACGAGAAACACGCCTACAACTGAAGCAAAATATTATAGTTTATATATTTTATGGCTTTACACATTTAGATAATAAATCCCAAACGCAAGGTACGTTTCATTACAGTTTCTTTTCCATCTTTTGTCGTCATAATTTTAGTTAACCTAATCTAAGATTATATTGTTTTACGTCATAGAACTTTGCTAACATACAGAACAGTGAAATGACGGGCTATGTGGGCAACATAAGAAAAACGGTCAATTTTATTTCCTTTTCTCTGATAGGATTGGTATTTTTACTTATTTGGGATTCGAAACGATTATATTCGTGTGTCAGCTCATTAATATATTCATAAGTTTCTTTAAATTTGAACTTTAAATGATCTTCTTAGTTCTACTTTTACTCATATGATAATATTGTCTTAGGGGATGTTGTTGGCTTGTAGAATTGAGTTCGAGTGAGTATTGCAGCAAACCGAGCAATGCTACCTTTTCTCACATGCCCACACAAATTATGGCATGAAACTTTGATTTTTTTACTACCCAAAACCATCTTTTTCATTACGTATTCATGTTGCAGATCTGATTTCATTATTTTTCTTCCAATGGTGATTTGTGATTGTAGTTTCGTGGGTTTATGCTTGAAAGGTATTGGTTTCCCAAGTTATAACTAAACACGTATTCACTCAAAACCCTACTACTTTATTAGGACTTTAGGAGCTTAACATGCTCTTCTTTTTGTGTGTATCGCAGGTCATTGTGTTCCCAAAGAAACCTTTAGATGGAGCTCATGAGATACACAGCTTCTGCCTTGGCCATACAGAGTGAGTGAGTTACTTGAGGTGCCATAGTTCTTTATTTTTTTAGAAAATTTAAGCTTGACATGGATATAATTTTGGTTGAACTTTATGCGTATGACTATCAGAGACTATACATGCTTATTTGGAGTGCAAATTATATAAATGATCAAAGTTAGTTAAATAGCTTTTTGATTTACTTTGTCATGTATCTATGGCAGATTTGTTTCCTGCCTGGCCTTTGTTTACAATCGGGATTCTCCATTGGGGTATTTAGTCTCTGGAAGCGGCGATTCAACTGTAACAAATATACGTGCATCTTGACATTTGAGTCGTTAGACTTGGCAATCATCATATCTAACTGATAAATTTAACGTTTTTGTAATCTAGGTTCGCTTGTAGGATCATACATCTGGATTGCTTCTTCATACATGTGAAGTTGGATCACAGATTTATAGCGTTGCTTTAAACTTAGTTTTTTGTAATAGATAGGAACTTTGTTTATCCATGAAACAAATTCCACATGTCCCTACTTTAATTTAACTACAAATGGCCATTCATTGTGTTTTGCAATCTTATCTGGTGGTTTTCAGTGATTGGTTATTGGTAGGACAACAACAGGCCAACGGAACACAAAACGATAATTTTCCAATAACAGATCTTTTTGCTACACCGGATGGTTCATCAATTTTTGTAGCTGTTCAGGGATATAGTGACGAAGCAGAGGATACCGAGGGAGAGGAAGGTTCCGTCTACTCCGTTAACAAGGGCCATTGGGTGAGTTACGCTTTATTTGGTTAAAATATATCTTGCTGTTAACTTTATTTGGTTAGGAAGTACTTGACTTTGTGTTGAAAAATAGGCCAAGTAATCGGTTTAGTATAAAAACTATAGACGCACATTCAAAGTAGCTTATATGTAATCGGTTTAGTACTTGACTTTTTGTTATAGTACAAGAAAATTGTTGGGAATCCCTTGAGCCTTTTGAAAAACTAGGCACCGCTCCTTGATGCCATGATTTGCCTTTATGCCATGCCAAATATGGACAGCTAGACTTGGAGGTATGGATTTATTTTACTAACATTGCTTTTACAGGGTATTAAGGTAGATATAATAGAACTTTAGGCACTTGATTATTGCGTCTGAAGTAGGTAGTTTATTATCTTATTATTGCCGCTACTGAAATGTGTGTGAACAATTTTACATTTAAGTTATTCGATTTTGCAAGGTATGGACTTGTTTCGTTTGGGCTCTTTTAGTGTTTAAGTTACCTACAGTCTTGAATTTCGTAAGTCGAACTTTAGTTTTAGGAGTTCTATATAGCATGGTAACTAACACCAAGAAAATGAACCGGGTTCAATACACTTAGCATGTTTCCCTGTCAACCATTAAACAATTCAATGGATTTCAACCAAATAAAAAAATAATATAAAACCGTCTAACGATTTAAAAAAGTTACATCACATCGTTTTAAAACGAAACGAAACATGTTATTTCCAAAGAAGATCATGACTAAACAAAACGGATAAATTCATATTATAGCAATGTCAAATGAAGCATGTGTCAAACGAGTTCAAGGGTTCAATCAAATTATCAAATAGGTAGCAAACAAATACGAAGTAAAGGCTAGGGAACATATATATAGGGATTTCAAAGGTGCAAATAGATACGGAGCAAAGGTCATGAGAATCCTTAAAAGAAAGGATAAAATATCTGTACGAATAACGAAACAAACGAAAGTACTTCTTAATCGTAGTAATAGTAAAGTTGAGTAAATGTCGAGAATATCCGTACGAACAAATACGAATCGAAAGAAGTATAAAGAGTCATCCGAATAAACATAATGGTGATAAAAAAAAAAGATATAGAAGAATCCGTATGAATAATTAAATGAATGAAATAACTGGTATAATCATCATAACAATAGTAAAGAGAATAAGTAAAGAATATGAGTACCTTAGCTAGCCAAACCCAACGCTTAAACAACCTCCAAACTTATTTCTCGTCAAATGCTCTACATTCATTAACAAACTGCTAATTAATGACTAATAACTAATTCTCGCTTTATCACTTAATTTTATAATCGTTGTCTCATGTTTCGACTTAACTGTTCCACAAATCATTACCAAAACTATAATTGTCACCACAAGAACCACTTCACCCTTAGTTTTACAGTATCTACTTATAGTTTACTAATAAGAAAGTCTTGATTTATTTATTTATATCCGAAACTAGATATGGAACATCTGATAATGCACATCAATAATAAAATTCAAGATTATGGTTTCACATATATATTTCCCAAAATTTAATCTATTTAAGCTTACATACAAAATACAACAGCAAAAGCAAATTTTATAAATTTGATACTCATTTGATGCTACTACCCATTGTCAAATGTGTCTTTAAAAGACTTATGATATCACAATTTATTATGACTCACAAATTTTATAAATTTGATACTCATTTGATGCTACTACCCATGTCAAAAATAGAAGTTTAAGCATCACCTAAGGATATTTGTGCAAATTTGTGCAAATACAAGACCATGGCAAAATATCATTTTTAGAATATTTGCATGAATTTTATAACATTCTGATGTTAAACTTGACAAACACATGTATAATAAGTTTATCATCATCTTCACTCAAATCATACCAGTACCCATATTTGAACCTTTTCTAAATTTTATTTACTCCATTTTAGATACTAGATCTCATGTTTAAATCTTGAAGTTAATAATCTTACTCATGGCATTCATAGGTTTACTTTTTTTTACAGATACTCAAAATGTTTAAACCTGCAAACGAGTCATTCTTAACGGTGATTTTCGATGATGATTCTACTAACGATATATATCATTGTTATCATATAACTAGATTTCTTAACAAAATACTTGTGTGTAACACATGAATATGCATTAAAATTAATCCAAGATATACCTTTAGTTAGGCTAAACGATGACCGAGCAAACTCGAAAAGACCAGCACGTACGAGTACAAAAATCTGAAAGACAATCACCCAATCAGAGGCGCGAACCCTCGAACCCAGCCAAAAAATTTAACTTCCGGCGAACGAAATCAAAATGTCACATCTGAACATGAACCGAACAAGAAACCTAACCTCGAACAATGTTTTACAAATATGCGTGAACCCCAAACTCAGCTATTACTACCACTCCCGAACTCGAGTAAACCTAATTAGACGGCTACTCATAACGTTGCTTTGGTATATCGATTTTAGAAGTGGGGCTGGTGTGCCATATTTTGTTATTAGGGTTTTGTGTGAAGTGAACATGTTAGGCCAGGTTCATATGATGTTATATATAAGTATTAAAATCGTAACTGACCATCGTGATTTTAGGGGGATTGGAGTTATGACTTGGTCTCTATTTGACTGAATATTTATCACATTTCAAAGTTAAGGATTTCATTTTACTCATTATGGGCTAGATGAATATATATGTTTTATACTTTCTTTCTTTTTCACATATTTGCCATATTCTCGGCCCACATAACCCAAACAAAACACATATATATGGGATAGTTATTATGAATTAAGCTTTTCTTTTAATAGATGAAGTTTACACATATGCCCTGCAAATTTATATTAAGTTAATCAAGTTACAATTTTTTTCGATTTGGGGTATTATAGTTGAGCTCTCTTCTTCTTATAATACAAAACTAAAAACAAAAGATATAGGAGAAAAAGAAATTATTAGTTTTAAAATATATAAAAAAAATACATTATTACAAAAATTAGAATAAACTCCGTACGTACACAACCATTATAAGTAGTAAACCTAGTATCAAAGAAAACAAGCACCTTTAAACATGATAATTTGTTAAAACATAACATAACATCGCCTAATATATATTTTAAAATTTTATACTTTTCAATGATCTTATGGTTTTACTTGTTTGGTATTGGAGTAGGAAATGACTAGTAGTGTGAAAAAGAAAGACACAATGGATTTGCCTTCTTTTTATTTCAGAGGACATAAATATGGGCATACAGTAATCCACACACAATGACACAAACTACGGCACCAAAGTAATTTAGAAGGCACCCATGTTTTATCGACAGCAACACTTATATATTTCCCGGTGCTCTGAAAAAGCATCAATACGAATTACAAGATAGGCTATTTGCCATTATAGCAAAGTTTGACATCATACATATATTGTTTTCCAACAATTGTTCATCTACCAAGCCATATGCTCAATATCATTTACTAGTTTACGGGTGTTCCAAATTTCTAGAGTGTAGATTGATATCATAATTTTGGATAACAATTCATGAACTAATAATAAGACCTTGAGAAAATGATGGGGTTGCAGAATGTACATTTTCAAATGCCACGATAATCATCATATCATAATTCATCAACCGTCGTCTTCATCGGTTCCACCAATATGTGCTTCATGACTAACCCAGTAACTGTTTCCATCAGGACCAGAAAGCTTGAACCGCTCAAGAACTGATTTCCCTTCCTTATACTTTTGTAACTTATCATGTGCGAATTCCTGAAAATAATACATCAATCGTTAAAAGATTATGAACATAAGGCGTGTGCGTTTGGTCATAAATCTGAAATCTAAGGATCCTGATCTTACATATGTCCATCCAACAATTGATCCACATTTGACACAGAAAATGTCAGCAACTGTGTGAAGGCCGGTCATCATCAGCCTGTCTTCCTTGACCCCAATAGTGACATTTACTCTGTAAAACATACAGAGATTCTCAATAAACACAAAGAAATATAACATGGCCATCAGACGGATCAGAATAACTATCTCGATGACAGTTAGAAGTTAGAAGCATAATCACAATGTCAAAACATCAAAAGCTAACAACTAAGACTCTAATCTTAATAAACCGTTTTAAATGCACATCCACACACCCCTCAAGTATGCAACTTTTCTTCGCATACCCAAAGGAATCTCTTCACTGATGGCTAAATTATCTAAGTATAAACCAAACGGGCTCTATCATATTGCGGATTCATGAGATTAACTATATTGACACACAGGGGATAGGAAAACGTACACTTTACCGAATAGATAAGCCTTCCCATGCTTGCAATGAAAGGCCTGGACAAAAGCACAGACGTGAACCCCATTAGCAAAGTCATAAACATTTTCATAATTACATACATCTTACTGTAGTATGCTAACAACCAAATCATCAAGAATTCTACTCCATAGGTTTTTAACATAATAGGCATAATCCTAGAATACCCAAACCTCCACATAATCAAGATTACATCATATTCACACTTACTATTGATCTATAGTATTATTTTCTGAGAAATCGTTATTATATCTTAAACATGACGATTAAAAAATGATCATCAATTGTTTCCCACACAATCCTGTTTCATAAAACATTCCGCCCCTTCATACCGTAAACCAAACAACTTTAGTGATCAAACTCAAACAGTCAAACTTATCAACATCTATATTATTCTGATCCTCAAGTAGTACTAACAAAACATCCCCTGAAATGAAAAAATGAAATCATCTACACTTTTTTTATTATATTATATCTTTCATATCAATTATGGATCAAGATGTTATACGTATATACAAAGAACATAATAAATAACTACGGGATCATCTTCAAAGCCAAGAAATTAAATCAGATCGGAATAAAAAGAAGAATACCTTAGAAACGATATCATCACAAAGAGCAAGATGGGTTTTGCAGTGTTTACAGCTGTAGATTTTGCCTTCTAAAGTTACTTGAAATAATCGACCCATGATCGATAATCAGATTATTGTTGTTGATTTATTTGGTGAAGAAAAAGAACCAGGCGATATGTGATTTTTTTTTTTCTTCCTATGAATAGAATAATTCCACGCTATTTGTTGTTTGAACTGCTAAGTGGGCCCCACTTTTGATAGTTACTGTTTTTTATTTATTCTTTGTAATGTACAACTTACCATGCACATGGTACAGTCTAAAATAAAAGGTTCACTTTATAATTATGTCTCGGTCCAAATTTATTTGTCAACCTTTTATTTCGCGGAAAGTATACTTTAGATTGATAAGTTTTACTGAGTTTATCATATTACGTTTATTTGAGTTTATTGTTACTGATAACTAATGTTTCGAAAATCGGTTTTTTAATTGATTTAGTCGAGTAATCATGATATCGGGTTACTAGTTTAATGGTGTGATTATCTGGTCAACCCAATTTTTCACAACAAAAAGATAAAAGGCAAATGACACAAAAAGATACTCAACTTAAGCGTCATTTTCAATCAAGGTATTAAACTTTTTTTTTACACAAAAAGACACCCAATTTATTTTTTAGCCAATTTGAGTATTTTCGTTAAATATTTAACGATCATCCGTTAAGTTTTTCATTTCAAATCCACAGCCGTTACCACAACCATCAATCATCAGCGCCACCACCAACCATTGCTTCTAATTTATCTCAAATGGAAATAATGGAGAAACGTATGATTACAAAAAGAACATTGTTTTTCAAATTCAAACCAGTGTAATTGTGTAAACATCAAACACAAGATCCAGATATACTAATACAGTTCCCTTTTAGTACTTCCATCCTAATGAAGATATTTCTTAATCTAACATATCGTAAAACACCCAGATTTTCATAACTTTGACTGTTCCAATATAGTGCTTCTTGGAGAGAGAGAAATCTAGTGAACCTCCTCCTTTTTATCATGATGTGTAATTCGTTTAACTCGGTCATAAGGTATGTAATACTGTCAAGTGTCAACAACGAGATCAAGTCACAATCACAGAACTAACGTAAAAGTTAGTCTTTTACATATATACAGAATCATACAAAACGTACTCAACTGGATTAGGCTATAAAAACAAACAATTCGACCGACTATCTACAGAACATTTTCTCAGAAAGAACTCAAGTTTAATCGTTTGATTCTTAATTGTGCGAACAAGGAGTTAAGAATAATAAATTTTATAGGTTTACTTTCACATTCAAATAGAGACTGTGTATCATAATGGTTGAATGTAAATGTATGAAATGTTTGTTGACATCCTTATTCCAATCATAAAGATCAACATTCAAACGATCTTTAATAAATAAATAAAAAGATTTGGGGATGAACTGATTAAGGATTTACATATGACTTACAAACGCTTGTGCCTTGGATGAGATCATTCACTAAGGATCGGTGGTGGTGGTAGTGACCGGTGGACTTAGAAATGTAAAACTTAACGGATGATCGTTAAATATTTAACAAAAATACCCAAATTGGTCAAAAGTATAAGTTGGGTACATTTTTATGCAAAAAAAAAAATGCGATACCTTGATTGAAAATGACTTTTAAGTTGGATACCTTTTTGTGTCATTTACCCAAAGATAAATAATAGAGTAAATTGCAAAAATCATCCCTGTGGTTTGTGGTTTGTAGCATTAATCATCCCTAGCCGATACTATTGGCACTAATCATCCCTGAGTGGTG
>BQNB010087558.1:0-13093 GCA_026074375.1 Tanacetum coccineum
GTAATGGAATAAATGTAGTAATGGAATGACGCATTACGATAATAATTATGTTTGGTTGTTATAATAGATTGGAATGCAATGGTTAATAAAAAGACTAAAATAGCCTTTGGTGATTTATGTTTCTTAGTTTGGTATGTAGTTAATAAAGGTCTTTTATGTAATCATGATTCTATTATAGGATTTAATGAAAAAAAAAACAAAGGACCCCTAATGAATGAAAATAGTGATTTTTGATGTAATGAGTGATTACATGTAATGAGTCATTGCATTCCGTACTTGTAAACAAACATAATTTTCTTATTCTGTCGTAATGATCTTTTCCATTCATACTCTCATTAAGATGTACCAAACGCTGCGTTAGTCATTATTGCGAAGAGCGGTTAGTTTGGAAAGATTTGCATCGCATTGAGAAGCCATATTATGTTCATGTTGTTTGGGACATCATTCAGCCTAGGAGTAACGAAGTAGATTGGGTTGCTATCTTTTGGTTTCCTAATTGTATTCCTCGATATGCTTTTCTAATGTGACTTACTATGAAGAAGAGGTTAAAGACCCACGACATGTTGAGACAATGGGACTTTGGTGACACCACTAACCCTATTTCTTGAGTGTTTATTTCCTTCGTAATATGCCTACTTTACCTACTTGACGAAAGGGAACAAACTTCGTTTCGTTTCCGGGTTTATGAATTGGATTCAGTCAGCCTTACTCCTTCCTTTTTATGTTGTCGTGATGGTTACCGGCGAACGCTCCCAAAGGCGACCCTCTCGAGTTTCCTATGGTCTTTAATGCGTTCCAGAGCTAGTATGTATGGCATAGGTCCCATTTAGGACGATATTGTTGATTGGATCAAGTTGTTATCAACTAAAAGATCCGTTGTTAGTGCCGTTGCTCGGTTGGTGCTTGCTGCGACGGCTTATCTCATTTGGCAAAAGAGAAACCTTCGCTTATTTCAGAATCAAAGTAGGACTGTGGCGCAAGTTCGAGACATTATTGTTCACAATGTAAGATTAAAGTTGCTTACTTTTCGATATAAGAACACGAGTTCAATGGTTATGCTTTTGGACACTTGGAATGTTAGCGGTGTGTTTGATGAAGAACCTAACACCACAACGTAATATGTTTCTGTTAGGCGTAAGTTTTGGGCTTATGTTTCTATTTATTTTGTGTCTACGCCTTGTTTTAATTTCATGAAATCGGCATGTCGGTGTCTTTGCAAATAAATGTAGTAATCAGCCGCATTCATGTACTTGTCAGTTTTTTAGTAGTAATATATTTACCGGGGTAAGAAGCCCTTTTAGCCAAAGTAAAAAATGCAAAATTAGCTATTCCCATTTGATTGTACTCGATTTGTCTTAAAATATATGTCTACTTTACAAATTGCATGAAATTTGAAGACTTCCGAATAAATGCGTCCGTCACCAATCAAATATCATCACGTCTGACTAAAGAACATTTTGATTGGTTAAATCATAAAATAAACACTTGTTTTAGGACAACCGAAAATGAATTAAAAAGATTTATTAATACGCCAATGGTTAGGATATTATCATAGTTTATTATGTTTAGGATATGTCTTTGTGTTAGGAAAATCATTGTTTAGGAAAGTCTTCGCATTCAATGCGTTTGACAATTTGTTTAGAAAAGTCATAATAGCCGAACCGGTTTTAATCAACCGGTTTAAGAATCGGTTTTGACTAAAACCAGTTCGGTTAAAAACCTGTTTTTTTGAAACCATGGTTTTCGACACATTGCCTGACTAATCTACGGGATTTGAACCTACCGCCACACATATTCAAACCAGGTAAAGCCCTCCCCTTTTCAAGAGGTGGCGTGGCCACTTCAAGGTTGTTATTCATATTGAAAATGCTTAATCGGTTCGGTTAGTCAACCGGTTTAACATGTTTTTATGTAATTGGTTCGGTTAAAATGTAAAAATGCTGTTAAACACACTTCTTTTATAAAAACTTTTCCAAACACATAAAAAAAACTTAAAAATGTAAAAATCAATAACTCTTTCTAATCGTAATTATTTCCACTCCAAACACCCCCAAATATAGGAAGTATGATCCACCATTAATGTTGAGCTTATTTTTCAGCTTCCTTTGTGCTACCTAAAGGAAAAATAAATTTGTCACAATCAGAAAACCTGAGTGTTATTTAATCAATATGAAATTCATTAAACACGAAACCCTAAGGTAAAATCGCTGAATTTATGCTTATTTGTCTTTGATTGCTGAATCGTGTATGTGTATGCCAAGTGTTTGATGAAATGTTTGACTGACTTTAAAATGATTTTGTTGACGTGGCCATGAATTTGATAAAGTGATTAGTGGAATGAATATTGTAGCCCAGTAGTATGCCGAATTGTCTAGCACCGACTTAAAAATGATTTTGCGCTGTTAATTTTATAAAGGCGTGACCTTCTGTAGTGTACTAAGGTTTAGTGCGAAAATAGGTTGTTAACTACATTGGCTAATACTTTAGGAACGATGGATGAAATTTTTTAACTCATTTTTTTTTTCTTATTCTTCGACTATAACGGTGCGTTCCTGAGTTTTATTTTTGAAAGAAGAGGAAAGAAGAGGAAAGAAGTGGGAAGAAAATAAAATAAATTCGTGTTCTAGAGTTTTTTTTCGGAGAGAAGAGAAAAGAAAAGGAGAGTAAAAAAACAAGTGCTAAATTTCTCTCCAAAACTTTCTTCCCAAGTGGGATGATTTGAAGAGAAGTTATATTAGGAAGCTTTTATTAAATATAATTACTTAAATGACCTTATAAAAAACATAACTTTTATACATAATTAAAGCTATAATTGTAAAATCATCACTTATCACTTTCTTTCTCTCTTAACTCGGGAACATGATACAAAAAAATAAATTTAATTCCTCTCCTCTTCTTTTCTGCCCATTTTTAGCTCTTATCTTCTCTTCTTTCATTTCAAAAACTTAGGAACAGAGTGTAAGGCTAAGGCTGGATAGTTAAGGAGCACAAAATTAACCTGACACGTTAGCGCCACATGAGTGTTCTCTCTCCAACTTTCACCACAACTCACCTTTCAGTCGTAATAACAATTCACCTATCAACTAAAACTCACCTTTCATTAAAATACTCACTTTATATAAAATATACCCCACTAAATATCCACACACGCTCACAATCAAATAAAATACATTAAACAAAAAAGAAAGGGACCCACAATTATATAAACTCACCTAAGTGAGTTAGTCACCACTCTCTCCTAAAAATATAGGTGAGTTTTGATGGGTGGGAAAGAAGTCGCGCGTGTCTTTATAACTCACCTATGTGAGTTTTGCCTTATACCGTCTAGCCTAAGTATTCATTGTAAATTACTATTACCGTTATATCACAATTTAACTAAAATACAATTCAGTTTCAAATTACAATTTAAGTTTTCCACCGCTCATGAAGTGGCTGATAACTCAACCACTCGGCCTCCGTTAGAGGAGCGTCTTTGTTTCTATATATAACTACTTTGACATGAACGTAACAATGAGTTTCATTCGCTGACAAGCTAGGCTTCCCTTTAACAAATGCTTACATGAGTTACTCCAATTCAGTTTGACTGTTCTATGAGTTACTCAAACTGTAACTCATTCAATATTGCCTTGTATGCAATCTACGTTGGATATACTACAAAAGTATATGTATGCTATGTAAAGTTTGAGATATAAGATATTGCTGTTGTGTACTTCTACGCAAATGATGCCTATGAAGAGGGCATAATATATAGTTGTAAGTAAGCACTTGGTTCAGATACGATACGTGCTAGGTACTTGTGTGAATAGTAGGTTTTTTTGTTATTTTAGTATGCTTTTGACCCCTGCATAGTTATTTGCTTTACATAATAGGCTTTTTGATATCTTACAGAATGTCAGAATTTATGTTTATGCTCCTTTTGTTGTAAATGAGAAAGGCTGAATGTTATTTTTCATAGTTAACTGCACGCTTGGTGTCTTTCAGGACGTATATCGGCTAATAAAATGATAAATTACTTTATTAAGTTATTAAAATTCTCATAATATGGAGGGAATAGTAAATGCGTTTTTTGTTTATGACTTTTGGATAGTCAACCTCCCCTTACAACCTATACTGCGCGGGAGGTAATTTGTACACCCGTACTTGTGTTGAATTGACTATTTTACCCTTTACTTCCTTTTCTTTACAAGAACATACTGTCACGCTCTTATAAATCTGCGCGGGTAAAGTCCTCCCGTTTTGGAAATGTTGGGGCATGTTTGGCGAAACTAGCTCAAGCTGGAGCGTTAGGGGCCGGACCTTGTAAGAGCTGTAGCTTTTGTTTTCAGATGTCTTTCAAGATGTATATCTGCTAATACAATGATAGTTTCTTTTGTTAAAATATTGATATTGTCACAATATATACATAAATATATGGAATAGTAAATGCGTTTTATATCACTTTAATCATAGTTTTTTTAATCAAACAGATCCATCATGGATCGAATACCTTCAAACATCATATTCGACATCTTCTCAAGAGTACCCGCTAGATGTTTGGCTCGATCCCGGTGTGTATCAAAAGTATGGTGCAACTACATTGATGATCGTTACCTAACGATCATTCATGACAAACGAGTTGTAGAAGAACCAACACCCATCCTATACCATCAACACCTTTGTATTAAAAAGAGAACCCTTAGCTTATGTTTCCATGTCAGTGAATTCAAACAAGTTGGAACAACTCATCTTGTCTTCGAGCCGAAAGAGGGACCATTTTTGGAGTATTTACGCAAGAAACCGCTCTCTAAATATTCAATAGTCAGAATTGAAGTCCGGGGTTCTTGCAATGGGCTGATTTGTTTATCACAAGATGATGGTCATCTGATAACCTCGTTGGCTGTGATACATCCTCTAAGAAAGGAATGCTATGAGCTTCCACCTTTTCCGCTGCATTTTGAGAAGCACATGCGCAGAGAGTCGTGTGGCCTTGGTTTTGATGCTTTCACCAACACTTGGAAGATGGTGTGTGTTTTGCTAAAAGCATATACACCACCAAATAAGCCTGATATGGTGATGAAAAATCTATGCACAATGGTGCATGTATTTGGCACAAACTCATGGCGAGAAATACCCAAAGTCCCGTCTTATCCAATATCAGGTAAAGCCGTATTTGCTAATGGCTGTCTGCATTGGTTGGTCAGTCATTTCGACATCAAAACCGAAGATGGTGAAAGAGAAGTAATATGGTTTGATGTAAACAAGGAGGAATTTGGGTTGATAGATCCTCCAAAAAGAATGTGTGATTTATGGAGACGTTATAGTTGTGAGTACGATCAAGTGGTTGATCTAAATGGTGAAGTTGGATATGTGTCTAATAGGACCATGGAGGAATTTGGGTTGATAGATCCTCCGAAAAGAATGTGTGATAAATGGAGAGAGTACAATTGTTATTACGATCAGTTGGTTGATCTAAATGGTGAGGTCGGATATGTGTGCTGTAGAACCATGGAGGTTTGGGTATTGAATAAGCAGAAAGAATGGGTGCCACACTGTCGGTTTGAAAAAGAAATTGTTCCTGATGGCTACATAGATGTTATTGGGTGTTGGAATAAAGACGGGGATATATTAATCAAATGTAAGATGAGGGGAAGGTATATCTTCTTCGTTTACAACCTGAAAAGTGGTTTGTTACATAAAACCAACGTTGCTGGTTCAGCGGATGGACCTAGTCCAGATATTTTTATGTATCCGAATACACTGTCTTCAATCCATGGCATCAACACAAATTCCTTCTCCATGAAAAACACTGATGTGAAGAAAAGCTGTCGAGATTACTATCTTTTTGTTAGGTAGCAAAGTTTGGATTAGTGTTGCTTTGAGTGAGTTTATTGCAAATTACTTTAGTTTTCAGCGACCGGTTTTTGTATCTTGTTACTTCCGTTTTGCTTTCGTAAAAAATGTTAAGTAGTATTTTGTTCAAAATGGACGATAACTGGATGATTTAGTATTTTGTACAAAATCACAAAATTTTGGACCCGAACTGGTTGTCGATTGTATTTGTCTGTAACTCTACTCCTTTAGTTGCAGATGTGGTTGGAATGATATTATACACTTCCAACATGTTAAAAACCGAAAACTAAACAACTCTTTGACGGCTGGTATTCGTGACAAGCTATCGAGCATGATGCTTGAAGGTAACCCATCCATGTGGCCGAACATGATGCTAGCTTGAAGATTTTATGTTATATCTATACTAGTTTGACCGGGTATGACAGGGTTTCAACGAGTTTGGCCGGGTATGACAGGGTTTGACCTGGGTTTGGACGGGTTTGACTGGATATGCCCGGGTTTGAATGAGTTTGACTGGTTTAACCGGGTATAACATGGTATGACCGGGTTTAACTGGTTTTGACAGGGTATGACCGGGTTTGAACGAGTTTGACCAGGTATAACTGGGTTGACCAGGTTTAGACGAGTTTAACCGGGTATGACCGAGTTTGGCCGGGTATGACTAAGTTTAAACAGGTTTTGACAGAGTATGACCGGGTTTAACTGGTTTTGACAGGGTATGACCGGGTTTGAACGTTTGACCACGTATGACTGAGGTTTAGACGAGTTTGACAGAGTATAACATGGTATGACCGGGTTTAACTGGTTTTGACAAGGTATGACCCGGTTTGGACAAGTTTGACCGGGTATGACCCCCAAATTGATTGGTATGCTGATGTGTTATCTTTGATCTTTGAAGAAACTTGTTTTCTGGCATGACTTATATTTTTATGAATCTGAGAATGTTGGTTTTGAGGCTTGTTTATAGGGTACTGATCCGATTACAGCGACTCGTTTTAGACTTAAGAATTCAAAAAGCAGCTTAGGTACCGCATTTTAAATGTTTATCAGGAGTGTCATTACCCATTAATTCCCTCTACTATATATCAAATCTAGGCTGTAGTAGCTAGGTCGAGGTAGAATTAGTTTTATGAAATGCACGTATACAACATTGTTGTCCTATGTGACTCTTGAAAGCAGTGCAAGCTGAGCAAATAGTATCAATGACTGTTGTATGATTGCAGGCATACTGAAGTTCAGAGCCTTCTTGACCAACTTAGGTGTTTTAGCAATAGTATCAGCAAGGAGATAAGGAAACCATCAAATAACATCTTACGCAGTCGTTCTTCCTGAGAATCAACAATGAATCTGGGAAGAATGTCATCAAGAGTGGAATTCAGTTGTTCAGGTAAGAAATCCATCTTGTTGCCAGTGTTGTGAATGTTTGCTGCTATGCCATGAAATCCAATCTTCTTGACAAGTGAAAGATACTGGCTGAATCCGAACTACCCGTATTTTCTTTTTTAGCTGATGAGGAAGATGTTGGTTTGAGGGGTAACAATTTTAGAGCATCCAGGGTCTGAACACTTGGTGGCTTGTTTCTTGACACATGTTTTACCCTCCATATCGCTTAGCTTAGCTGCTAGTTCCTGAACATTAATGATGCGCTGAACATGGATTAGTTTCTGTGACTCTTTAAGATACATGGAAACTAGCACTTGTACTCTTACATTCTGAGAACGTGAATTGTGTGCAATCAGATGATGAGGTCATTTCAGGCATTGGAGTAGCGAAAACATGCACATTGGATGCCTCAACTTCTGATGTAGCTTTTAAGTCAACCAATTCTTCTATAATGTCATCAGCCAGAGATTCATCTTGAGGAGATAAGACTTTCGAAGTGTCAAAATCCTCATCACCTTCAGACATGGACATGATTTCATCATATCATATTGTGCTTCAGGTTCGTGCAAAAATTGTTAGATGAAAACTGTTAATAATGATATTGGTGAGGGTCTCCACGTTGTCCCAAAGAGACCAAGGATGATTTATCAGCCTCCTCAAAGGTTAAAACCTTGAGGTTCTTTTTGTTTTGTGATTTAGTGACCCTAAATGCTGAGTGAAGTTCTAGCACTCTTAGGGTCTGATTATCAAGCGTAGGATGTTGTTGGTCCTTGCTAAATCAAGAATTTGCAAGGTCATCATAGAGCTTGAGAAACCCTGCTACATCGTTCCTTAATGCAGACTGAGTGTATAGAAATTTTAGAAATTTTAAAGTAGATACTGACTCTCTATTGGCTCGGGGGTGACCCTCATCTCTCTCTCTTAAAGAAGTTTTGAGAGTGGCTGCTTGCATTGGCCCAAATTTAATACAATTACCTTTTTTATATATGCGGTTTTAGATTTCTACTTCCACCACTGATCTAGAGGTATCTAGAATTTGTAGTTCATCAGCGGTGGCCTCTAAGTCCTCAGCTGTGTAAGACTTAGCGACTGTCTTTTTGGAACGTGTTATTTTGACATTTTTGAAAGGTTTGGGTTGAGAAGGAGTTGGGTTTTGCTTATTCTTTTTCATCCTGTCAGTTTTTGTTTTTGCTTTGGGGTGAGAAAGGTCTTGCATAGCGGTCCCAGACGAGGACTTGTTAATTACCTTTTCAGCATTCACCCCCTCAAGGGAAGGCATCAAAGACTGAGGAGTATCAAGAATTCCAGCCATTTTTTCATGTAAGATTTCAAGCACATTCAAAAATGTAACGAGTTTTAAAATATGAGGTCCATAGAAAGTTGTAAGGTTGGGTTTTAGAAAAATCTTTTTAAGGTAACAAATCTTGTATAGCAAACATTTAAGTCACAGTTCTTATATATATTGATAGGTTTTGCCATAAGATCATTGAATAAAATCTTTACTTTGTCAATTTTTGTTCCTTAGATGAGGCCATATGCAATCATATGATGGTTGGTATTATGAGATATTGCATGCCTCGTAAACATTTGACAATATGATCCATAAGAACCCTCCATAGTGAGAAATACTTGATTCTCATCGGAGACTTTCTAATGAGAGCAAAAGTTTTGATTATATCGTTACTCTCCTTGGACGATCTTAGAGTTGCCAAAGCACCCTTTATAGTTTCTTTATTTGGAAGATGATCATAATTCTTACTGGTATACTTCAATCCAGAGTAACTATAGAAAAATCATTGAGATTGAAGGATATGGTTTGGAAGAACGAAAAACTGAGAAGGTGATTGTGTTTGTTGCAGTATTTACTTCT
Organism: Tanacetum coccineum; assembly: GCA_026074375.1. Classification (NCBI taxonomy): domain Eukaryota; kingdom Viridiplantae; phylum Streptophyta; class Magnoliopsida; order Asterales; family Asteraceae; genus Tanacetum; species Tanacetum coccineum. The sequence continues at coordinate 9,083 of BQNB010087558.1, forward strand.
GCGTTATACCTGAATTGCAGTATAGATTGAAAAGTCGTGTATTACAAAAAACCAACATTGCTGGTTTGAATGATGGATTGAGCCCAAATTTTATCATGTATCCCAATACGCTGTCTTCAATCCACGGCATCATCAACACAAATTCCTTCTCCATGAAAAAACCTATTCTGAAGAAAAGCATGTTTTATCTAATTTTTACTAAGTTTTTCTACTTCCATGTACTTAGTAGCTGTATATTAGTGTTCAAATTATAAGGCCATTTGAAGACTCAATAGTATTCGTTATCCAAAAAATTGTACTTTAATGGCGTTTATATTGGGTGCGCATATTTTAACACCTCTTTGTCCTCTTTGCTCATTCACAAGGTTTATTCGTAAGGGGTGTGAATGAGCCAAGCCCAAGCTGATCATTAATACTTGAGTTCTGCTTGTTTATTCGTAAGGGCTCGGCTTGTTTCAAACCACATACATGCTTTTAAACATAGTAGAACTTTATAGTGTTTGATTTCTTTTACTTATTTTGAGCTTATTAATGAGATGGTCATATATTCATAAGCACCAAAGTACGAAGTTTCTTAAGTGAATTCACACAGAAAATAGAAAATCATGGCAATGCTTTATAAGGAAATGCACTGTCCAAGTTCGACTTTTGGTTTACGCTTTATTGATTGATGATGGTGCGAGCCGTGGACCAACTTTTTACAAGCCGTAAGAAAATCGATCCTACCTTAAATCCTAATTCTAGTGAATTTCCAACTTTGCTTATGTTCCAGGTTTACTAAAGCCTAAGTACACCATGCTGCTCATAATCGACACGGTAAAAGCTTGAAACTAGCTAAGCTTAAATGAGCTCGAGCCTTGTTTGAGGCTCATTCATTTAACGAGATCGAGCCTCAACTTGATACTACATGCTTGATTGGGTTCACGAACTAAACTGCCTAAACAAGCATTAAAATGTACTTTTTGGAAAACAAAAACAAGTCAAGTCGACATAATCGGGATCGACTCACTTTCAACACTACTTTTCTTTACCAAATTACAACTTGCAATTCACTAGTCGGATACTTGTGTATAAGTGTATTACTAGGTGGGTACTATGTAACTACACTATATGTATTGCTGACCAATGTAATTAAATTATTTTGCATCAAACATTACACAAGTATTTGCGACATCCAATATAACAACAAAATAATTTTACAAACATATATTAAAATAAAAATGTCAATGTGAAATTAAAGTATATATAATAAAAACACAAATAAGTAAATTATTAATGCATTAATATTATTACTGGTGTGTTTATTCCTAGATAAATATTCTTAGTTTTTTTACTTAGAAAAAAGAAAGAATGTTTATCTCTAAAGAAATGTTAAAAAACAGGTTTAGATAATATTTTCTTAAAAAAATCTTTAAGATAAATATTGTTAGAAGCAAGGTTCTAAATTGCATGAGGCGAACGCGGCGGGCCTGACCAAGCCTCACGCTTTAGCGGCTAAGGCGAAGCCTTTGCGTTTTTAAGGCGTGGCTTAAGGCGGTACAAAATATAAAATACTTATATTTTATTTCTTATATATTGAGTTTACATAAAGCGTTGTACATAATAAACAAAGTTAAGAAACTATCCATGCATGTAATATTTTTCATTTTTTTTAAAATAAAATTTTTTAGAGTTGAATCTAAAAAACCCGCCACGCCTCACGCCTTTGTTCGCCTTATTGCGCCTCTTCACGTCTCATCTCGCGCCACGCCTAAAATCGACTCCTTAGTCCATTTCGTAACGTGGAGGCCACGCCTTACGCCTTATCGACGCCTTAGCGCCGCCATGACGCGCCTTTTAAAACACTGGTTAGAAGTTAAAACTTGAATTGTTTCATTTTCTTTAAAAAGAAAGTTTTAAAGTTTGCATACTAAATAAGTTTCTTTTTTGTCTAACTTTTTTTTTCAAAATTACTTCATTTCTTACCATACTAAATTGTCAAACTTTTTTTTTTTTCTAAAATTACTTCATTTCTTACCAATCTAAATGCAAATAGCTATTCTTTTTTTAGGATGACAACAGAGTCAGGAATGTCGGGATTGTTAGGCGCTAGTCGGGCGACTGGGTATTGCATAGCGATTAATCGATTTGGCAGGGATTAATCAAATTGGAATTTTTATATATAAACTTATAAAATTTTGAAACTATATGTTTGAGTTAGCCGATTTTTACCCGTAACCGAGTTGACTTATTTAATCGATTTTTATCCGGTTAATTGGTCAAATCAATTAATAAAGTTGATTAGTGAAAATATCGAGCGGTTAATCACCATCTAGCGCCTAGGCCGATTTTTGCAATGCATTTTATCAAGTCTTTTATAAAAGAGTAAATTGCAAAATACATCCATATGGTTTCAACTTTCTCACATAACACATCCATGTCACAAACTATTGGCAGTATACATCATTCGTTAGGCAAACGTTTGCCACAATACATCCCTCAGGACGAACGACGCAAATATTTTTCCGTTATCTTCTCACGAGGAATGTATTGTGTAAAAAAATCACAGGGATGTATTTTGAAAATATATATTTTTTAATTTTTTATAATTTTTTTTGTTTTTTAATTTTTTATTATTTTTTTATTTTTTTAATTATTATTATTAATATTATTATCGGCCGTTTTTTATTTTTGTATATTATTAATAAATTATTTTTTGTTTTTTTATCTGTTTGGTACGTTTTTTTCGTTTCTGTCCATTTTTCTTCGACGTTATTATACGTTTTCGTACGTTTTCATACGCTTTCATCCGCTTTTATCAGTTTAAATATGTTTTGGTAAATTTTTATACGATTTTGTATGTTTTGGTACGTTTTTATCCGTTTTTGTACCTTTGTTTTCAGATTTGTCCGCTTTTGTACATTTATTGATTATCAGTTTTTATCCCTTTTTTTGGGTATTAAAATGTACAAAAACAAAAAAAAGCGTAAAAACAATGTATAAAAACATATTAAAACGTACGTTTTTCATTTTTGTACGTTTTACGTTTTTGTACATTGTTTTTTCGTTTTCGTACGTTTTAATACGTTTTTATACTTTTTGATACATTTCGTTTTTCTACGTTTTTCTACGGATGAGAACGTAAAAAAAAGTGATAAAAACTGATAATCAATAAGGATGAAAGCGTACAATAGCGGACAAATCGTATGAAAACGTATAATAACGTCGGAAAAAAACGGACAAAAACAAAAAAAGGATAAAAAAGCGGATGAAAGCGTATGAAAACGTACGAAACCGTATAATAACATCGGACAAAAACGAAAAAAACGTACCAAACAGATAAATTTTTTTTATTAATAATATACAAAAATAAAATATTAGCCGATAATAATCGTAATTATAATATTGTTAATAATAATTAAAAAATATTAAAAAATTAAAAAATAAAACAAAAAAATTAAAAAAAATTAAAAAAATTAAAAAATTAAAAAATATATATTTACAAAATACATCTCTGTGGTTTTTTTACACAATACATCCCTCGTGAGAATAATGTGATCTCGACACTAACAAGATCGAGTGGATTCAGATATGGAATGGGTCATTGCAGTTTTCAAGAAAGCTGTTGTTTTGATATATCTACTAAAACTATCTACCGTTACGCTTCTTCAAATGGAAATGACGGATTCCCTTTTAAAGTGTCGTTAGTAAAAAAGAAAAAGAGTTTTTCAGAATGTGTGTTAAATCAAAACAAGAAAGAGCTTCTTGTTAGCACTACCCCGAGGATGAATCCCGGGAGGATGCTTAAGTCAGACATACTCATTATGTTATTGTATGAAATAAGTTTATGTAAATAGATCATGTCCTTACCACATAGATTTAGTATGTATTTATAGGGATTAAGTTAATACTGGTAATGTCGAAATTGATGTGTGTATGGCTTCAATTCATGGATAGTTCGTACTTGCTTCTCCATGACTTATTAAAAGAAATGATGGATGCTGGTGTATATTTAGTTTCATGGGGAGTTTG
>BQNB010087558.1:14272-27894 GCA_026074375.1 Tanacetum coccineum
CGTTTACCAACTTTGTGTATTTTATTTCTTTTTAAAGGACAATTTTTTTATATTTTTGATTTTTTTTATATGATAATTATACCAAAAAGAAAAAGAAAATATTTTCTACTTTTTATATTTTTTTTTTTGGATTTTTGAAATATTTAACAAAAATAAAACTTTCGAGGACGAAAGGATCTTCAAACTAAATCAACAAACGTAAATCGAAGGTATCTTTAACACAAATCACCGGCAGCGGCGCCAAAAATTGATTGTGAGTTTTAATACACTTGTAAAATATACTATAATAATAATATTCCAAAGAGCAATTAAGAAAATTACCAAGTTACCCTTGATAAAATTCACTCTCAAAAATATATAATACAATATATAATACGTATATTTAACCGGAAGTATGATCACCCGGGTCGTTTCCCCAACGACTTGTGTAATTGAAACCACGTTTTAGCTTGGATTATGATTTGAATGAGATAATAAAGTTTGATTTGTTTAACTACTAAAAAGATTAAAATAAACGAGTACTATCAATTAAGCATAAAGATAATTAATGAAAACTCAAAATTTAACTAAAAACGCGAGCCGGGACATTAAAACTAAGGCTAAAAACCTAAACTCTACAAACTTAAACCTAATTTTTATTTTTATTTTAAAATGTATTCTAATTGACTAAAAACGAAGTTTAAAAAAACTAGAACGAAAACGGAGTTAAAACGAACGTTAAAAATTGAAAACCGAGAACGGGAACGAAACCCGTTCTTTAAAAAGTGAATTTTTGCAAATTAGACCCTACGAAAGTGAAACTAATTTTCCTACAAACTTTATGATAAAAGAAAATTTTTTAAAAAGATTTTTATTTTTCTGATTAATTTTCTATTTTTTATGATTTTTTAAAGTTTTTAAAGAAAATAAAAGATTAAAAATACTAAACTTATAGTAAAAATTCTAGGAAAAAGACAGAAAATAGCTTATACTATGAGAATCCTAGGAAAAATAAGCCCGAAGTGGTAGCTTATCAAATAAGCTACGAATTAAGCTGAAACAGCTTATTTAGCTTAAGATGCCAAAACTAGTATAAAACTTAAATGTTGCAAGAGACTAACAGAAAAGTCCCAAGGGCATAGCGGTAAGTGTGTGTGTGAAAAAGGGTTGAGACTAGGTCGAGGTCGGGGGTTCGAGCCCGACTCACCCCTGACCTCCTTGGTTTCCCTTTTTTTTATATTTTGAAAATCTTATAAAAGCAAAGTTGTTTAGCAACTCAAAATAAGCATTTTTAATATACGAATTTTTTTATGAAAAGCTCTTAATAAGCTATTAAATAGCTTATTACTTTGACAGTGAGCTTAAAAGCTCACTTTACTTGTTAACACTTAAACTCTTGCACACGACTTAATATAAGCTTAAATTTCAAAACAAAAGCTGTTCCTGGAAGCTTATGATGAGCTTAAACTAATCCTAATAAGCTTACTCTACTAAAAACACTAAAAACCAACTAACATTGAGGATCAAAACGACTAACTCAGGTTCTAACTTAAAAAAAACTCAAAATTGAGCTAAGCTCAAATGCAAAATAAGCTAAGCTTATGAGAGCTTAACAACAACTAATAAGCTATAAATTTAAACAAAGAAATCAGGTACTACAACTTAAAATTCTAAAATGAAATGCTAAGTTCTATTTCTACTGTTTTTGGGCTTTTGTGATTTTTAATGACTTTTATAAGCAAATATACCTAAGAATCTAAGCTAGGAATTTGAAAATTAAGCTTGATTTAAACTAAGCTATATGAAAACTACAAGCTACTTAAATTTTAAGCCTTAAATCCTAGTATTACTAACTAATTTGAAACTAAAAAGGCAGCAGTGGTAACTATGGTTACCACTGCTAGTGTAAATGACAGATGCCAAAAACTTAAATGTGCAGGTATCCTATTAGATTAAAACTGCACTTGACACACTTAAATAAAGTGTTAAAACTCAAACCAAGCAAATTCTAAGTCTAGGAAGGTTTAGATCAAATTTTCAAAAGCAAGAAGAAAAGGTAAAAGTACCCTGGTGCACAGGTAACAAGGATAAGCCATAACTTTTGAAATTTTACAATCTAACTTATTAAAATTCTTCTTCTAATGATCTTGAATGAAACCAAAGCTTACTCAAACAAATTGCACTAAAACCTTTGACTTTCAGAAGTCAAACTAAGATAAACCAAACACCCCTTATGAAGATGACAGATTAAATTTGAGCTTTTGAAATTAAAACTAGTGAATGAAATTTGAGTACCAGATATTACTTAGTTTAAAATAAACTTAACTAACATGATTAAACAACTGAATTAACTAAAATCCTAAGATTTATACTATGCTAATGATATTTTTTTTTGGCTTTTATGGTTTTATGACAAGTGAATGAAATTTTTTAAATCTAAACTATCTAAGCTAAAATCAGATGAAGCATTCAACTTAATAAGCACAATTATAGAGAAATAAGCACAAAATAACTACTAGGATAAGCAAATGAGCAGATCTAAACTAATAAGCAATATAACAATTATTTAAGCTAGAATTTAAAGACAAGAGGAATTTTAAAAGGAAACTTACTTTGTGCTTCAGCTAAACAGAAGCTAGGCTCAATTGAGCTTAATCTACAGCTCTGGCTTATTTAGAATAAGCCAATATTGGTCCATGAGAGCCCTTCCCTTATTGGCTCTCCTTCCAAAAAACTCTTAAGTCCAAAAGCAAAGGTAAAAAAGTACTTAAACTGTTTTTAGGGATTAAAGTAGATTAGGATCTGAATTAAACTCTCTTATAAGCTTATAGACTTATAAGAGCTTTTGAGTAGCTTATGGTAGCTTTTAAGCAAGATTAAAAGAAAATAAAGCTTAAATGAAAATTTGTAAGTAATTGAGATAGATTATTTAAAAGCAAAACATTAATTAACTAAAAAACTTGATTACATGATTTTTAAAAAAAGAAATTACATAAAAATTAAGCTAAAACTATTAAGCTACTCCTACTCCTAGATGGTGAATGTGTGTGATAGTGAGGGCTTTATATAGCCTTGCTGAGAAGGTTCTAGGCCTGCCTTCTTGCCCACGTCTCATTCAATCAAATCCATTCATTCCTTCAATCATTAGAGAAGCAATCATATCCGTTGGATCACAAATGTAGTCACACGGATTGCCAAGCTGGCAATCCTTGATGTGACACATCTGTGCTTCTTATGTGAGTGAGTGAAGAGCAAATCCCACCAATAAGTGTGCTTTCACCATGGCTGACGTGTCTCCTCTTGAGTGTGAGCTAGTGAGATCCCTTGATTAGACTGATTTGTCCTTGTAATCTTGTTAGTGAGCTCTTGAATTGACTAAAGGACCCTTTAATTCTCATTTGCCCCTTGATTTACCCTGGATAGTAAATTATAAGTGACGATGAATAGTAAAAGGCTTCGCGCCCATTTTCTTGGCAGTTAAAACTGTTATAACTTAGGGATATAACACAAATGGTCCTTGTCCTTCTTTTCTCTTTTTCTAGTTATAAAACAGCTTTCGAGAATTGCAAAACTGGCCCTTGTGGTTTTATGAAAAGGTTAATGGACTAGGATTTGGGCTTATGGTTATGGGCTTGGATCCGGGTAAGGCCCATTTATAGTTTTTCAGGCCCAATAAGGTTTCTTGGGCCCAATAAGAGGTGAGGGGCTATTTTTGGACTTTTGTGAAACTTTGAGGGTTAAAATGGAATATTGTTGGGTTTTGTCTTTTATTGGTTGACTTTTGTTGACCAATGTTTGACCATTTTGACTGGATTTGACTGAGGGCTTGACTTTTCTGGCTACGGCTTTGAATCCTTGGCTTCTTTTTGTACTCTTCTGATTCTCGTGTCCGTGCTTTCCCGTTTTTGACTGTTTTCTTGTGATTTTTGATAAATCCGTACCTGCATACACAAAACACAAATACAAGCATATTTTTGCCATTTTTGATCTGTTTTGGGTTTAATTGGGTTATTTTAAGCCTAAATGGATATGTGTATTTTACACTTATCAAAATTCCCCAAACTAAACGATTGCGTGTCCTCACGCAATATCACATGCCTTATAACCAAATACCTCGAAAATTCCCAAAACTAAACCTTTGAAAAGTAGCAAAGATTTTTGTTGAGAGAGCTAAGAGATCACAAGTTATAAAACACCCGATTTCCCATTTTTAAAGAATTTTTCTCTTTTTATGATTTTTTCTTGATAATTAATTAACTAACTACAACTTATTTGTGTTGACATAATGTATTGTTTTCATTACCTCATTGGTAACTTTTAGGATCATAGAACAAAAAGCACATTTAAGTGTCTTAAAAAATAACTTCATCATCCTCGATTTTTCACTTTTCCCATCTAAGCCTTAAAAAGTAAGATCACCGTTTGAGTTACGAGCTAAGATGCTGAGAACTACTTATAAATTACAACTTGTGAATTCCTCTTCCGAACATAAATCAATATATTTAGGTGTGTTGTGTTCAAATTAACTTAAACCATTAAATCCACATATTCAAAAAATGAAATTCGAGACCAAAGCTTTACACAAGGGCCTTGTGGGCTTAAAGTATGTTAATCACTTAGTAAGATCACATCCAAAGCAAACAAAAATCTCTTTAGCTAAGACATCGTTGGTTCACTTTATGTCCCATGAATTGACCTTTTCTTCTCTACGCAATCCAACCGTCATCGGGTAAGTGCTAATGGCTAGTTTGACACCCGCATCCTGAGAATACTAACCGAAACGCTGAACTTCCGATGAAAAAGACCTTGTAGACTTTTGCAAACTTTAGTTCAAAAGAATACCTTGTTTTTAGAAAATGAAACTTTACTATTTATTTTTTAACGTTTGCAACATTATATTTTCTATTTATCATATTAGACTATCGGAATCGGTATCTACTTCTTCGACGACACATCTCGGCCAACGCCTCCCGACAAGAGCTCGCAGTACTTATTTATGATACCAACGTCTAATTATACATCCCCACCTTTTCTTGAGTCGTGAGTTCACAAGAAAAAATCGGAGAGCAAACCTACAAATGCCCAGTACTTATATGGCGATGGAGTTTTGTATATTAATTAACAATAGTGATTTATAACTTAGCATCCTATTGAAATATCATCAACTACACTTGTTTATAAGATTTTGTTTTGAACTCTAAATAATTGAATTACACAATATATATTTGCAAATCGGAAAATTTTTTTTTTAGAAACCAGAAGTAAAAAACATGAACTGAAAATTCTATATTTACAAATGATGATGACTTCATCGATAAAGCTTTTGTCTCCTGAATATGGTTTATATTAGATTTTTAAGAGTAAAACTCTAATTAAAAAATTAAAGAGAACACGTATAATTAATCATTTTAAGAACTCCGGAAGTAAAAACCACCAATTATACTTACAAGCCTTTAAGTTTTCCAATAAAACTTTGTTTAACAATCCTTATTTCCGTAAACAACATATAACTATCATTTCTTATTCTGCAAAAGAAATTCGCAAATAACTTAGCCTAGTATAGAAAACCAACTCGGCATAATTTAAATCTACTTTGATATTAGTACAAGTTTCATTACTAACTAGTTCAAGTCAAGCATGTTTTAAAGTCATATCATGAGACTAGCTACAAACTAACATCATTAATTGCTTAAGAGGAGAAAGCTAGACTCTACACGTACGATCGGTCAAAAATTACATTTTATCTTACCAACAGGTAAACCTACATTTGTGTCGTAACATTATTTATTTATTTATTTTTATTAATTTATCAAATGTGTTTTTTAAAATTTATTTATTTTTTAATATATTATTATATTACTATTAAGTGTTTTATTATAATTATTATTGTAGAATGAACAGTAAAAATAACTAGAAACTATATATTTTTTAATATTTATGATTAAAAATTTAATTTTTTTGCTATTTTTGTGGGAAAACGGGTACGTGAGAACAAAACAATAAGCAAGCAACATCAAATCGATAGATTCCCTTCCCCAAACTAAAACGAAACATTGTCCTCAATGTTTAAAGTCGGGTCTCTACGAAAATCTAAGCCGTTTATGAAGTATGCAAAGATAAACGTTAATCGATAATGATGAAAGGATATCGGATAATTTCACACAAAGGATTAGAAGCTCGAGTTGAACGGGAAACAACATTGGACACGAGAGGCTTCAGAAATTGTTGGTTTGATCCTACAAAATCACAACAAACAAGCAACAAACATCGAGAAATCAGAAAAAGAACAAGCCTCTTTCAACACAACACATTAGATACTAGAAACTAGAAAGAAAATAGAAAGGATAAGCATGGGGTGAACTCCCACGAAGTGGCTTGTTTTTGGTCACCGAGTCGCAAGCTCGACTCGATCCCCGAATTTATTCATCCTTGGGGAGAGCAAATGGAAGAGAAAATTCCATAAAAAGGCCAACGGCTTTAAGAAATGAAATGTGATGATGCCGGGATCAAAAATGAGATCTTCACTCCCGGTGGAGCAAGATAAAGGAGAAACCTCGGGATAAGTGAGAAATGGTAGAAATGTACGGATGGTAAATGTGAAGGAATCGTTCTCTTCAACATTTGAAACAACTATATTTTCACCTTCTCCTTGTTCAAAAGATTCATCATTATAAAGCATATCAAGACGAGGAGGATGAGGTAATGATAGATTATCAAAATTGAATGACTCATACTCGAGAAGAGAGTAATTAGCATGAGTAGTGGTATTGCCACTTCTTGTCTCTTCCGAATGATCGCTAAAAGACTCGAATTCGGGTAAAGAATTATCCGAAAAAGAAAGAGAAGTAATGGATGAATCACTATCCATAACGGGAATAGGATTATCTTTCAAATATTCTATATTAGAAATAAGACGACTAACGTTCAACAATTTCTCACGAAGGATAACATCTTGGATTTGAAGAATGTCTTCTAAATCAAATTCTTTCTCTTCTTGTTCTTCATTTTCCTCCTCCAAACTATCGAGCTCTGAAAAGGAAGGTGATGCATCAACGTACTCGATGTTCTCAAAAGAATCATCATCACTCGAAGTATCATCATTTGGATCAAAATCGGCTTCAATAATTCCCAGTGGAATTGGAGCAATATGAGTAAGTTCACCGGCGAACTCCTCGAAAATAGGGTCGATCTTAGAAGAATGAACAATCGAAGTATCACGGTTAACCAAAGATTCCACAAGATCGGACTCAACATTAACACGATTATTATCATAATTAAGCACATCACTCGTATCGTTGGAAATTCCTTCAAACTCACTTGGGATTGGGACAAGGTACTCAACACTAGACTTTATTACTTCGTCTAATTCCGTTGCCGGAATAGTGTCGAGATGCTCATCCCCCATATTTAGAGAATTATCGGGTTCTTCGATCGGTAAGTCGGTTGTGATTGCTAAAGGAATATAATCATCCTCGTCATCACAAGTAGCAGAAAGCATGTAACGACAGGCAGCAGCATACTTTTTATCTTCGTAAGATTTCTCCATTTTTTGAACTTTGCTTCCCCATTGATTAAAATCTTGCTTAAGTTTTCGAATTCTAATCTCATAATCTCTCTCATATTCTTCATCAATCTCCTCGCCTCGAAATCTTTTATAACCCAAATTATTTATTATTCCCTTAATCTCTCTATCGACCAATTGCTGTTCATGCATCATTTCCTCGATACTCATATTCTCTTTAGCCGTTTGTTCTTCCGCGATTTGCTTTTTTAATTCCTTTAACATTCTTTGATCTCGTTTTAATTCTTCAAGCTCTTCAAGAATTTTATCAAGGGATTCTTGACAATAGACGGAGTCCTGCGGGGGTTGTGGGTAGTCAAAACCGGAAGAATTAGGATAATAGCAAGAATTTTGCTCATAATAATCTTCATTCATTGGTTGACATTGAAAAGTTTCATGAGGACCCCCGCAATAAGCACAACAAAGATATTGTTGAGAATAACTCGGTGAATTTTGTGGATAATAATTATCATTAAAGTTTTGATTGTAACACGGTTCTGGCTCATAGACAAGCGGGACTCGTGATGGACAATCATAACCGTAGTGAGAATCGTTCCCACATAACTCGCACGAATATGTCTCGAACTGGGGTTGTGGATGGTAGGTGAGAACACTTGGAGAAACATTGAAAGAATGAGGTTTGGAATAATAGATGAATGAATTCTCATTTTCATAATTGCATGTCGGGTGAACAATTGGCAAAGTATGGGGAGGTACATTAATGGTTTGATTGCATTGTTCTGGATTAGGGATAATCGGAACTTTTGGTGGACAATTGTAACCGAAATGAGCACCTTTACCACAAGATTTACATATGCATTGTCGACAAAAAATTCCATCTAATGAATCACCGCACTCATAACAACAATTATGGTCAATTCGTGGAGGTTCTTGCGAAGACTTAACACCGGGGTCTTGATTGACAACGAATGGCTCTCGAAGAGCATTAACAACGTTGGTATTGTCATTGGATGATTCAGAAGTATTTTGAAAGTTTTCAACACAATACGCAAGCAAATCTTCATCGAATTTCTTTCGTAAACATGCACATCCACGACAACTCGGACCATCAACCGGGGTTCCACATCTTGCACAACGCGGAGAAGAGTCGGGTACGGGAACAAGAATCTTGTCTTCAAGATTCCCTATTGAACAACATTCTCTAGTATACAATCTTCCACAAGTCGAGCATTCCTTGATAGCGTAGAGGGATTTTGAACGAAGAGATGCCATAAGAATTAAACAATTTAGAGGATTAAGAAAAAGAATTAAATGGATAAGAAGAAAAAGAAGATTATTTTTGGTTTTTTCGATTCTTTAAACATATATATTTTTTTTTACAATGAATTTTAACGGTTACACGGAAGAGACTTAAACCAAATAATCAACTACTTCACGGTAGCTCTCAAAAATTGCTTTTCAAGGTGAGCCGTACTTCGTAGAGACACAAATGGCAAGTGTTAAATCTTTGATTACGATTTGGGAACAATTGCAAGTTCACCGGAAATTGAAATGATAATATCTCAATAGAAGATATTATTTGTTGGTGTTCGATTACCAACTTTGTTTATTTTATTTCTTTTTTTTTAAAGGAAAATTTTTTAATTTTTTGATTTTTCTCTTTTTTTTATCTTTTACTTATACTAAAAAGAAAAAGAAAATATTTTTTTTTACTTTTTATATTTTATGATTTTTTTTGTATTTTTGAATTATAAAACAAAAATGAAACTTTCGAGGACGAAAGGATCTTCAAACCAAATCAACAAACACAAAACGGAGGAATCTTAAACACTAGTCCCCGGCAGCGGCGCCAAAAACTGATTGAAGTTTTATATACCTAAAATATATATATATAATATAATACTTCAAAGAGCAATTAAGAAAATTCCCTTAGGAAAATTCACTCTCAAAAATATATATAATAATATATAATACGTATATTAAACCGGGTAAATATGATCACCCGGGTCGTTTCCCCAACGACAAGTGAAATTGAATCCTTGTTTAAGCTTGGATTCTGATTTGAATGAAACAAATATATTTTTTTGATAATCTATTACTACTAAATAAAAAGTAACAATTAAAATTTAATTAAAAACGCGAAACGGGACACTAAATCTAAGGCCAAAAACCTAAATTCTACAAAATTAAACCTAATTTTTATTTTTCTTTTTAAATGTGTTCTAATTGACTAAAAACGGAGTTTAAAAAAAACTAGAATGAAAACGGAGTTAAAAAGAGAGGTAAAACTTGAAAACCGAGAACGAGAACAAAACCCGTTCTTTAAAAAGTGATTTTTTGTAAATTAAACCCTACGAAAGTGAAACTAATTTTCCTACAAACTTTGTATTAAAAGAAAATTTTATAAAAAAGATTTTTATTTTTCTGATTATTTTCTTCTTCGTTTCCCTTTCAATTCTTCTTCTTCTTTATTTTCTTTTTCTTTCTTTCTTTCTACTTCTTCCTCTTCTTTCTTCCTCTTCTTCTTCTTCTATTTCTGCCCTTCTCTCCTTCTTTCTTCTTCTCTACTCTTCTATTCTTTCTCATACTCTCTATTCTTCTTCTTTCTTTCTGTTCTTCTCTTTCCTTTCTTCTACTTTTCTTTTTCTTCTCTATTTCTTCTTTCTCTTCTTCTTCTTTTTCTTTTCCTTCTCTTCTCCTTTTCTTTCTTTCTTTCTTTCTTCTTCATTTCTTCTTCTTCTTTTCTGTCTCTCTTCTCTTCCTTTATCTGTCTTCTTCTTTTCTTCAGTTCCTCTTCTCTTCTTTTCTTCTCTTTCTCTTTCATATCCATCTTCTGCTACATCTTTTCTTTCTTTGTTCTACTTTTCTTCCTTGTCTTTCTTCTTCTTATTTCCTTCTCTTCTAATTTTCTTCTGTCTTTCTTTCTTCTTTCTATTCTTTTCATTCTCTCTCTTTCTCTCTACTGTTCACTTCTTCATCCTTTCTATTTTTTCATCTTCTTCTTTTTTTTTCTTTCTTCCTTCTTCTTCTTCTTTCTTTCTTCTCTTCTTCTCTTCTTCTTCCTAAATTTTCTACTTCTATTCTCTTCTTCTTCTTTCCTCTCTTATTGTCTCTTTCTTCCTTTCTCTGCCTACTTCTCTTTCTATACTTTCCTACTCTTCTTTCTTCTTTCTTCTCTTATCTTCTTCTTCTATTTTCTTATCTTTGTCTCTTCTTCTTCTTCCTTTTCTTTCTTTCTCTCTCTTTTCTCTCTTTTCCCTTCTTCTTTTCTCTTCCTCTTGTTTTCTTTCCTCTTCTGTCTGTTCCTACTTCTCTTCTTATCTTTCTTCTATCTCTTATTTCGTCTTCTCTCTCCTCTTCCTTCTTCTCTTTCTTCTTCTCTTCCGTTTCTCTTTCTTTCTTTTCTTCTTCTTGTCTCTATTCTCTCTCTTTCTTCTCTATTTCTTCTTTCTCTTCTCTATCTACTTCTTCTCTTCTTCTTTCTACTTCTTTCCTTCTTCTTCTTCTTTCTCTCTTCCCCCTTCTTGTCTCTTTCTTTCTCTATTCTTCTACTTTCTTCTTTCTCCTTTCTGTTCTTTTCTTTCACCTTTCTTGCTCTCTCTCTTGCTTCTTCCATCCTTTCCTTCTTCTATCTTCTTTACTCTTCTTCTTCTCTTTTCTCTTCTTCTTTCTCTTGTCTTCTCTTTCTTCCTATTCTTTCTTCATTGTTTCTTTCTATTTTCCCCATCCTTTTTCTTTCTCTCTTCTTTCTTTCTCTTCTCTTCTTCTACTCACTCTTTCTCTTCTTCTTTCTCCTTCTTTTCTTTCTCTCTTCTCATTTTCTCTTTTTCTTCTGTCCTTCTATTTTCTACTTTTTCTATCCTTCTTCTTCTCTTCTCTTTCTTCTTTCTTCTTCTCTTCTCGTCTCTCTTCTCCTTCATTTTCTCTTCTTTTTCTTTCTTTTCTTTCCTTTTGTCTCTTCTTCTTCTTCTCTTTTTCTAATTTCTTGTCCTTCTTTATTCTCTCTTCTTCTTCTCTTTCCCTTCTCTCTTCTTCTTCTGCTCTGCTTCTTTTCTATTTTCTTGCTCATTCTGTCTTTCTTTTCTTCTTCTCTTTTCTCTTTTTCTTCTATGTTCTCTTCTTTCTTTCTTCTACTTTCTTTCTCTTTCTTTCCTCTCTTCTTGCTTTTTTCTGTCTCTTCTACATGGTTTCTTTCGTGTTCTCTTCTCTCTTCTTGTCTTCTTCTTTCCATCTTCTTTTCTTATTTCTTTTTTCTTCTTTCTTCTCTTACTATCTTTCCTTTTCTTTCTTGTCCTTCCTTCTTCGTTCTTTTCTTTCTGTCTTCTTTCTTTCTCTTTCCTTCCTCCTTTTTTCTTTCTTATTCCTCTATTCTGTTCTTCTTTCCTTCATTCTCTTCTTCTTCTCTTTCTTCTTTTCTGTTTCTTTTCTTCTGGTCTTTTCTTGTTCTTCTCTTCTCTTCCTGCTATCCTTCTCTTCTTTCTTTCTCTGTCTTTTCTCTTCTCCTTTTTCTTTTCTTCCACTCTCTTATTTTCTCTTTCTTTCCTTTTCTTATCTTTCATGCTGTCATCCTTTCCTTCTCCCCCCCCCCCCCCCCCCCCCCCCCCCCCCCCTTCTTCTTTTCATCTTCTACTTCTTCTCATTTTGCTCTCTTCATCTCTTATTTTCTTTCGTCTTTCTTCTCTCCTCTGCTTTTTCTTACTCTTCTTATCCTTCTTCTATCTTTCTTTTTCTTCTTCTCTTTCTTCTTCTATCTTTCTTCTCTTACTCCTTTACCTTTTCTTTCTTCATTTTTCCTTCTTTCTCAAATTTCATTCTCTTCTATCTTTTCTTCATATTTTCTTTTCTCTTTCCTTTTCTATCTATTCTTCTTTATTCTTCATTCTCTCTCTTTCTCAGTTTCTCTACCTCTCTCTCTTCTTCTTTCTCCTTTCTTCAATTTCTTCTTTCTTCGTTTCTATCTTCTTCATTCTTCTGATTTTCTTTCTCCTTCTTTTCTTCTTCTCTTTCTTCTCCTCCTTAATCTTTCTTTCTGTGTCTCTTCTTCTTATCTACTTCTTCTACTCTTCTATCTTCCTTCTTCTCTTCATTTTTTTTTTAATCGTAATATCTTTTCTTACTCTTTCTTCTCTTCTACTCTTTCTATCTCCTCTCTTTCTTTTTCTATTCTATTTTCAACCTTACGAAAGTGAAACTAATTTTCCTACAAACTTTGTATTAAAAGAAAATTTTATAAAAAAGATTTTTATTTTTTGGATTATTTTTCTATTTTTTATGATTTTTTAAAGTTTTAAAAGAAAATAAAAGATTAAAAATACTAAACTTATAGTAAAAATTCTAGAAAAAATTCAGAAAATAGCTAAAGCTATTAGGATCCTAGGAAAAATAAGCTCAAAAACGTAGCTTATAGAATAAGCCACGAAATAAGCTTAACAGCTTATTTGGCTTATAAGCTAAAAATGTGTATAAGAATTAAATATGGAGAAAGGTTAACGGATGAGCTATTGTAGCAAGTTGGTAAGGCATGTGTGTTGTGTGTGGGAGGTCGTGGGTTCGAGGCAGGCAAACCCCACTTTTTGCACTTTTTATTTTTTTTACTTTTATTAAAACTAAAATTGGAACTTATTAAAAACGTGATTTTAAACAACTTTAAAACTAAGCTTTTTGTCTGAAAGTGACAAAAAAACCCTAAACAGCTTATGAATAAGCTGTTACAGCAACAAAGGGTTTTTAGCTTAAAAAAAACTATATGACACTTAACAGCTTGCAAAAGCTTTAATATAAGCTCATATGCAAAAGTAAAAGAAGATCTAAGGAGCTTATGATGAGCATAATCTAGTTCTAAAAAACTTTTTAACAAACTAATACTATAAGCTACCTAAATTTAATGAACAAACCTGCAAACTTAGGACAAACTCTAAAAGCTAAAGAAATTAAGCTAAGCTCAAAATGCAAAATAAGCCAAGATTTAAGCTAAGCTTATGAGAGCTTAACAACAACTAATAAGCTATAAATTTAAACAAAGAAATCAGGTACTACAACTTAAAATTCTAAAATGAAATGCTAAGTTCTATTCCTACTGTTTTTGGGCTTTTGTGATTTTTAATGACTTTTATAAGCAAAT
>BQNB010087559.1:0-27894 GCA_026074375.1 Tanacetum coccineum
TCCCAGAAGATGATGCTTCAGAGTTCAGGTCTGGGGCGAACACATTAACAAATAGTTCATGCTCAGTTGCAGCAAACGGGTTTACTTTAAAAGAATGCTCAGTTGCAACACCGTGATGTACCAAAGATGATTGATGAGCTGAGGATGATGGTGAATGACTGCTTGATGGTGCATCGTGATCAAAGGAGATAGATACTGATGGACCGGTTAGAATGGCCGGTTGAAATAGCAGCTCCAAAACTTTATTGGTGGGAGGTACATACGGAATAGCAGGAGCAGAATTAGGTACGAGCCCTAAACTTATAGGTCCAGGTGTCAAAAGTTTAGGATTGGGTCCTGAACTGGAGTGTACAGGAGCCGTTTGCTCAGTCAGCTCATCGAATGTAACGTGAATAGTTTCCATTTTTTGTCAGGTCCGTTTGTTGTAGATTCTGTAACCCTTCCTGTTTGGTGCGTAACCAACAAAGAACCCAATGTCTGCTTTAGCTTTCAATTTGCTAAGATCCTCGCTGTCGTTTGTTAGGTAGCAGAGAGCCCCAAATATACATAGGAAAGAGAGACCCAGTTTCTGGTCATGCACTAGTTCATATGGGGTTTTGTTGTGAAGAGTATGTATAAGGGATCAGTTTTAGGTGTAACAGGCAGTAGCCACAGCTTCCGCCCAAAGAAACAAGGGAGCCTTGGAGAATAATAGCATTGTCCGAGCAGCTTCAATAAGAGTGCGATTCCTTCGTTCAACAACGCCATTCTACTGAGGAGTTCTCGGAACGGTCTTCTCATGAGTAATGCCAACGCTTTCATAGAAATCTGTCAAATTTTTATTAACGAATTTGGTGCCATTATCAGTCCGCACGAACCGGACAGTTTTGTTGAGACCGACTTAAAGTTGTTTTAATAGATTGATTATAAAAGCGGGAGTCTCATCCTTAGATCTCAAAAACTTCACCCATGTAAACCTGGAGTAGTCATCCACTATTACCAAAATGTATTTCTTCCCATTTATACTCTGAACTCTTAGCGATCAACATAAATCCATGTGAAGGGTGTGTAAAACTTCTGTAATGGTGTTAATCGTCTTGGGATTGTGGGTAGCTTTCCTGCTCTTTCCAAGTTGACATGCCGAACACAAATGATCCTTTTCAAACTTCAACCGAGGTAAACCTCTAACAAGATCTTTACGAGCTAGATCATTGAGAGTGCCAAAGTTTATGTGATTCAGGCGATGATGCCATAACTAGGATTTGTTCTTGGAGGCTTTAGACAGTAAGCAAATAGGAGAGGACCTCATCATATCTTCAACAGAAATGGTGTATAAGTTCGTACCATGACTTCCTTTAATAAGGTCGACCCCATCTAAGTCTCGGACGAAGCATGTGTACTTTTTGAAGGCAACTTCAAGATCTGAATCACAAAATTGACCAACTAAGAAAAGGTTGTGTCCAAGTCCTTCTACATAGTATACCCTGGAAATTACACTGTAACCAATGACATAATCCCCATATCCCATAATTGCACCAAAATGGTTGTTTCCGAATCGAACAGTCCCAATAAACCTTTTCACGAAATTCTTGAGCCGTGAGCGATCTCCAGTCATATGTTTTGAGCAGCCTGAGTCCAAATACCAGAGAACGATATGTACAACCTGCATTTAAACAAAGGAGAAAATGGAGATTTAGATACATTGGATCCCTAATTGCAATTGGGCTCTGGTTGGTTAGTGCACACAAGATTATACGCTACAGGGGCAATAGTTTCCTGTGGATCAGCTGGCAAACAGTCACTCTTAAGAGCAATAGACCTAACTAAAGGGTACTATCTTCCTAACGGGAGAAGTCTACCAGTGGGCTTCCATTGTTTTGTAGGCAAGACCTTAGGTAGAGTATTCCTAGTTAAGGGCCACTAATCTCCTAAAGGTAATAATCTGCCAGTGGGTCGCCACTGATGGCCGATGATGGTAAACAATTTCCCTTTGGCCTTCCAAACTTGCTTAACTTGCTTAACCCGCCACACTTTAGTGGCAGAGGATTGCTTCACAGACATCTTAGAACGCACAACACATTGATCATGATTAACAGAAATTAAGCATTTGTTACAATTTTTGAAAGAAGTATTAGAATTCGAATTAATTACAGTATGCTTATAGCTAATACTAGAATCAACATGATTCTTATGTTTCTCATTTGACTTATTCATCCTAGCATGGGCTTCTACTTGTTTCAAGGCACTTTTAGCTGGCAGGGTCCTATCTGTCTTTGTATTGCTCCTAGGCTTTGACATGCTAGCTGCTGAGGCACCTTTTACTCATGTAGAGGGAATTCTAGGAACGTTAGTAGAATTTATTTTTTGGTGCTCAACTTGTGGTGGTGTGTTATGAGTCGAGGTTTCATGTGGTTCGACAAGAGTAACTCCCTTTTTTCTAAGTGAATTGGTAGAGGCATTTTGTTTATTGCGAGGGCCAAAGACTTTAGGACACGTACCTATTACATATTCTAACAGCTCCTGAGAGTGTTTAGTGTAACGGCAAGCCGATGCAAGAGAGGTATCCAATGGTCTTTCTATCTTAGCATCCTCTACTATTTCACGAAGGGTTTCTACATTTTCCTTAAGGCGTTTGATATAGTGTAGATGCAATTCTTAATTCTTCTTGAGTCGAGAGGGAATTGGTTCAACATCTATAGGATATCTACCAAGAGCCAGCACCTTAGGTTTACAATCAGGTATAGTGACACATTTGGAAGTCTCTCTAAGTTGATCCTTAAGGTGTTCAATTTCATATAACAAAGAGTTATTATGGTCAGTGGTTTTGGCACGCGTTATTTTAATTGAATCATACAACTCCTTATAATGTTGCTTAACTTTTGCATTTTCTGCCCTAAAGCATTCATTGAGATCGTGAAGGGCATTGAACTTTGCAGTTAAATCTTTGTTCTGAGAAACTAAAGCCTTAAGGTCAAAAATGGGATCTGTATCACTATTCTTCTTTGTTAAGCGAGAGATCTTCTCCTTTAATTCACAAATCGTATTGCCTCAACTCTGAATCTGTTCATTTAGTTTCCTAATCACAAACAGTGAATCAAATGAAGGAGCATCCGAAGATGTCACTGGTTTTTTGTTTCCAAAAAGTTCTTTGAGATTTTGATACTTTAATTGTAAGTTGAAGTGTTCAACTTCAAGTTTGGAGAAATGTTTTATCATTGAGTCATGATCATCATTTTGAATCTTGTTTCTCAGATTAAAATTTTCAGATTCAAGGTCGGCAATACGTTTCTAAGCACTAGTGAAAGCATCATGCATGTCAGAAAATCTAGACACGTTTAGTACAGAATCCGTTGCAGTATAAAACACATCTTTGGACAAACATTCAGCAACTAAGTTCTCATTGGTGATGAGAAGGTTTTTCCGTTCAATCTCACCACTTTATAAGTTTGTCTCATTCTGGTCCACTTCGGCTTCCAAATTTTCAAAAACGGCTTTCATTGCCCTAACTTCAGTGACTAGAGATTTTTGAATTCCTTCAAAATGTTCTATGAGTAGATTGAAAAATGGAATTACTTCGGTTAACTAACACTTTTTTGTTTGTTCAAAACCCCTTTCCCCTTCAGTTATGCCAGTTGGTGTAATACGTTTTTTTACAGGTTTTCTCAAAATCCCAAAATAGTTGAGTAATTACATATAGACCAATATTTACTTGACTTGTAGTTGGAAGCGTTCTAGGGACTAGATGGGCCGGTGTATTGGGAGGATACACAGTCGCAGATGGTAGGACAGGTAGGGGTGTTGCATTGGCCTTTAGCTCTTCGGCCTTTCGTTTTGCTAGATCTAAGGACCAAAATACTTGCTCAGGTGTCAGTTGAGTCTGAGGGGTGAATGTTGCCATGAAATTTTCTTTTGAGTAGTTAGGGGGCGTAATGTTAACCCTCTTTTCCACACAGACAGAGTCATTCATTTTCACATGTAGTTTATTCCTAGTAGCTTCAGTTAACTCTAATTTTTCCTCAGACGTTGATACAATTACCGGCATATGATGAGGCTTAAGAAGTTCATCACCATCATATAGTGCCGGTTGGGCCCTTTTGGCCAGTTTGAGGTAAAAAGGGTTCTGGGCACCTAGTGCAGTTTTAGTCTTTTGATCATACACCTGAGTAGGATTTAACATCATATGGACAGTTTGAATGGATTGATCTTGTGAGTGAAGCTTATTCTCAAGTTTATCGTTAAGGTGTTTCAAATTGGAAAAATCAGTCAGGAATTTTGACTCTTTCTGTTTAAACTCTTGTTTCAAAGTCGTTACAGTTTCTTCAATTATCTTATTGTTTTCCATAGTTGACTTAAGTTGTAACTTGAAAGAATGAAGTTCCTTTTTAAGATTTTCTTCCGTTTTATTACGATTTTGAATAAGCATACGCATTTGATCATC
The DNA here is from genome assembly GCA_026074375.1 of Tanacetum coccineum. Lineage (NCBI taxonomy): Eukaryota > Viridiplantae > Streptophyta > Magnoliopsida > Asterales > Asteraceae > Tanacetum > Tanacetum coccineum. The sequence goes on from BQNB010087559.1 coordinate 4,418, forward strand.
CATTCGCTGTTCACGTTCAGTCAGTTCAAACTTAGCACGTTGCTCATAAATGGCAACCTGTTCCTTGTAGATCTTAAGTTCAGTGGCTATTGGGTCATGAGGAACGAACGCATCATTAACAGGCGATACACATACACTATTTAGGGCGGAAGATGCACAACTTGGTACACCAGAAATGTCATTGACCGACAAATATTGTTCATATGGAATAACATTACTGTTACCCATATGGACACTAGTTGAGTCAATAACATTTGACGGTTGTACTTTATTATGAATCTCATGTTCGTCCTGATTAGAGACACTATGATCAATAGCATTTTCTAGAATATGTACCTCAGATAAGATTGATGCATTGGATGGACCAGCTTGTGGATTTGTTGACCCGACTGAGGACAAATTGGCCATGAATATTGACTGAGCAGTCGGTTCATCATCAACATCTGAATCAAAAGCGTCACATTCATCTGCCTGGAAGATGTTATCCTCATTCAGAGCTAAGTCTGGAATGGTTGATCATCACACATAAGCTGCATCAAGGTGTTGCCCTGTTAACAGCCAAAAAAGAGTAAGTTCCTCTTCATCAAAACTGCACCATTCTCTTGGTTAGCATATAAGGCAGCATCTTGTCTTGAAATAATAGAATTCTATAGACGCTTTGGTGAGTACAATTCCTTGCATAGTCCAATCATTACAATTATAACACTTGACGGTTTCCTTGACCTGCATTGGCTTCCAGTCTCTCATTCTGTGCACCCCTATTTCCTGCTTATATATTCCTCGAGACAAAAATACCTTCTGATTCTGATTTGTCGCCTTGAAAAACATTTTGAACTCAACCGACCAGCTTGATAGTTGCTTGATTCCGGGTGTTAGATGAGGTTCGAAGTTAATTGTTGGTCTGAGGAAGCGTTGCTCTAAAGGATTGGGCCAGGAGCGCTATTTGTTTGGTTAGGTTGTCAAGTATTTCATCAGTTTGAGTGTATCCGGCATCAATTTGATATGTTTTAGGGAATTGTGGATATTGTGGTGATTGAGGGTTTGTTGTGTAAGAGGGGATATTTATGAGGTCTGGACATGTGATGATTATTGGCATGAGGTTGGACGTTGACACAAAATGCAATTTGATCTTTCGTAAGCGGAGTGATTCCTTTCTATATCAGTAGCTCTTGGGAAGGCATGCTTCTTCATGTTGTTTTAATTATGCGTACAGATGTTCGTGATTTGTTTTCTCAGACCTTTGTGAGTTTAACGGCTGTCACGAACCTATCCCATTCAGGTGACATATTGTTCACGAACTTGGAGTTCAGTTGAATGTTAGGCATTGTCATTCTGATATTCATAATTGCGTTGACCAGATGTGAAACACGAAAACATAGTACTCACATTGTTATTTTCAAACTTGAAGCAACTTGAACCTCTCAACTCATCGGTACAAACTGAGATTCTTATTTCTTTTGTGAGTTCAGAGCAGCCAGAAGCTTCTTGATCGTATGTCCCAATTGCTTTTGCTTCAATGTTGTGATTGATGAGCTTGTAGATATCTTTGGGTAATCCTTGAAGCACAATATTGGTGGCACGGACATTGCTTCGTATCGTTTTCTTATTCGTGTCACTGAGGTCATAATATGTTGAGCCTTTTGGTCCAAGAAGGACACCTCTCTCAAGGGTAGTTCCGAGGGCTATCCCTTGTGGTTCCAAGCTCAAATGGTCCTTGATCAATCGACTGAAGAATTTGCAATCCATTTTCCTTTCCCCTACAGTACAATCGGATTGTTTGTTTTTTCCGCTGTGTCCATGATCGTATCAGTCCTATGAGAATCACGGAGGGCGGGTATCGAATTCGGCCGCTTGAAATATCATCTGAATTACTTGACATGGATTAATTACTAGTATTATGATGTACTTTTGGATCGTACAATGATTATGATTGTGTGTTTTTAAAAGTGATGATTGTTTGTTTGTTAGATAGGTGATCTGGTGTTTGATTGTGATTTGGTTGTCTCTCAGTTGAAATGAGTTAACGTAATGAAGATAATAAAACTTAGGCAAAACGCAGTGAAGAGTCTTAGACAAATCTCAGTGAAGAAGCTTAGACAAATCTCAGTGAAGAAGCTTAGACAAATCTCAGTGAAGAAGCTTAGACAAATCTCAGTGAAGAAGCTTAGACAAATCGCAGTGAAGAAGCTTAGACAAAACGCAGTTGAAATTTTACCAGAGTAACTTCTTATCAAAACGCAATATGGTCTTCAAGCAAAACGCAATGGAAGTCTTGAGCAAAACGCAATGATGTTGTAGCAAAACGCAGTGATAGCTTGAAGCAAAACGCAATGAGGTCTTGAAGCAAAACGCAATGAGGTCTTGAAGCAAAACGCAGTGAGATCTTTAAGTAGGCAAAACGCAACCTTCAATAATCAAAACGCAGTGACCAAAACGCAACCCCAAATATGACAAAACGCAGTACTGTTGTACGATACAAAATGACAAAACGCAGTGTACTATTTGAGGTAAAACGCAATGAAGAATGTCTCAGAGAGGCAAAACGCAGTGAAGAAAAATATGAACTTTTTCACCTAAAAACACCTAAAAATCACCCTTTTGAACGTTTTTGCTTGGTTTCTTTTGCACAACTTGATCCTAGAAGGCCATAACAACTATAGAAACACTAACTTTAACATCACAAATGTGAGAATCAAAGAGTGTCAAGAATAAGACCATAAACCTTCAAAAACCAAACTTTTGATCTAAACTAACCAAGAAAACGCACACACAATCTAGCTAATCATCCCATAGGCTCTGATACCAATTGTAGTATATTAGATATCATAACACAAGCCTAGGATTAATGTTTGATCAAATTGTCTAGAGAGAGAAAGTAGGAGTTCTAGAGAGAGAAAATCACTTAGTGTGTGTTTGTGATAAAATGAACATCCAACCCCTTACCATGGCTGGAAAAGGGTATTTATACAAGAGTTTGGTGCCCCTAAATGGGCCATGAAGTATGCTAACAAGTGGGTAAAGACCAGGCCCAACACCATAAGTCGTATGGTAACTAAATGATTAAATCTAAGACTATGAGATAACCTATGCTAGATATAACACGGGGTGACCGAGTCTTTTACATGGATTTTCATAATCCTAAAAAATGAGATAGTTGCTAGACATGGTAAGCCAGTCTCGATTATATCGGATCGTGATAGTCGTTTCACATCAAGGTTTTGGCAGTCAATGCAAGAGGCATTAGGAACTCGTTTAGACATAAGTACGGCTTATCACCCTTAGGCCGATGGTCAGAGTGAGCGTACTATTCAGACTTTGGAAGACATGCTTAGAGCATGCGTCTTAGACTTCAAAAGAAGTTGGGATGTTCATCTTTCGTTGGTTGAGTTTTCGTATAACAATAGTTATCATTCTAGTGTGAAATGTGCCCCTTTTGAGGCATTGTATGGTAGAAAGTGTCGTTCGCCAATTATGTGGGCTGAGGTTGGAGAAGGTCAGTTGATAGGACATGAGTTAGTGCAAGAAACTACTGAGAAGATCTCGCAGATTAATGATAGACTTAAGGTTGTGCGTGATCGCCAAAAAAGTTACGCTGATAAGAGGAGGAAGCCTCTAGAGTTTAGTGTAGGTGACTATGTCTTGCTCAAAGTGTCGCCTTGGAAAGGTGTTGTACGCTTTAAGACGAAAGGTAAGTTAGCACCTAGATTTGTTGGACCTTTTGAGATTATTGAAAAGGTAGGCCATGTGGCTTATCAGTTAGATTTGCCTGAGGAGTTGAACGATGTTCATGACACGTTTCACGTGTCGAACCTTAAGAAGTGTTTAGCTGATCTAAGACTGCAAGTGCCTTTGGATGAGATTCGAGTTGATGCTAAGTTGAATTTTGTGGAAGAGTCTGTAGAAATTTTGGAAATAAAGTTTAAGAAGTTGAAGCGTAGTAGGATTGCCATCATCAAGGTTCGGTGGAATTCGAAACGTGGCCCTGAATTCACGTGGGAACGTGAAGATCAGATGAAATTGAAGTACCCGCATTTGTTTAGTGATGTTAGTAGTTGAATTTCGAGGACGAAATTCTTTTAAGGGGGTAGAATGTAACCTTTGCCCCTTTTGTGTTCTAAATATTTCATTTATAGTCCTTTGACTATTTGACCTTTATCAGTTTATTCAGATTTTGTACCGTGTTGATGGTGATGATTTTTATGAGAATTGTGATGAATTGTGGTTCATTGTGATTAATAATTCCTTTTGGAATGTATTATTGTGTTATTTGTATTCCGGGTGGTTTGACCCGTGAATTTGTGAGAAATGCCGAAAAACGAGTCCAACACGTCCGTTAATGTCCAAATGAGTTTTGAAAGGGTTTAAAGTGAAAATATGTTGTGTGAATATTGTAGGTTAATGGAAAATTATTTTTAAGATGAATAAAAATGCTAATTAACTTTGGGATAAATTTTACGGTTGAGTTTTACGAGTATTTAAGTAATCCCGACCCGAAAAGAAAGACCCGGGACTCCCTTGGATCCTATGGCCGGTCATAGTAGGAGAGGGGGACAAGGTGGCTAAATTTTAGCTAGCCTTGTCTAAAGTTGTACACTTATATTTCATTTTCTAACAAGTTTCCACTCATTTCATTTTCATTTCAAAAATTAAAACATACACATATGTGTGTGTTGGTTCGTCTGCCACCCTCCACCATAATCCACCATAAATTTTCCAACTTTGATCGAAAACGTGATATTCCGGGTTGATACGAGTGATTGGGTATTCATTTAAACAACGTTTGGGTTGTCCGGTTCGTGTTGAAATATTAATTTTTGAAGATTTTCTTGTAAGTTTTCAAATTTAAATTTCGTTTGTCCTTTTGGGTTTGTTTTGATGCATAGATGTTAGTTGTACAAGTTGATCGTCGTGAAAATTGATTTTTGGAAACGAAATGAATAAAAAGGGTGTGTTTGGTTCATTGGATTAAAAAAGGAAAAAGAAAGTTTTTGTAGTTTTTATGTTGTGGTCATGATGGTTGAATAATATATGATGCTAGAATGCTTATTTTTTATAGTAGCTTGTATAGCTTATTCAGGCTTATTTTAAGCTATTTATTGGCTTATTTTGGGCTTATATGCCACGAAATATTCTCAAAATCACTAGGAAAGTGATTTTGATTATTTTTGTGTTATGGCGTATGTTGTGGACTATTTTTTAGGCTTATGGTAGTAACCAAATGCGATACGTAGCTTATTAGCTTATTTTCAAGCTTAATATACGTATTTTGGAGCTTATGAGCTCACAGCCCAATAAGTCTATTTAACCCGTGGTTTAATGGGAGAACTTATTGTGGTCCGGATTATTTTCTATTTATTGGTATAAGCTTATGTATGTAAATGGACCTTGGTTTTGGACTTGGATTGTATTTTGGACTTATAAATATCTTAATGGACCCTTGTTGGGCCTTAAAGCTCAATAAGCGATATTTAGTCGTTATGAGAGTTTTGACGGACTTTTGAAAGTGAAAATGTACTTACGAAGTGATATTAAATGATATTTTGGGAAAAACGTTTTAGTAAACATATGAGATTGAGATTTTAGAATTTTGTCAAAAAGTGTCAAATTTATGAAAAGTGTTGATAATAAGGTTTGAAACCTTGGAAAACGTTGTATGAGCGTACGGGTCATGTCAAAATTTCGTAAAAAGTTTATACTTAGAAATTTTCCTAAAAACATGATTTTTGATTTTTAAATAATAAAATATTATTTAATTATTTTATTTATTTAATAAATTCACTAAAAGACGAAAAATATAATTTTTCTCGAAACTTCTCGAATATGTTTACTATGAGTAAACGTTTCAATTTCAACCGTATTATGATTATTTTGAAGTGACTAAGGTTACCGAATGGACTTGTCGAGATATATTTATAATTATTAATTATAAATATTTACTTATATTACTTATCTATTTTCTCTAAATAGTATAAGTATGTATTATCGGGGAATGAGATTGATATGATTGTGGAAATATGTCGTCAACCATCACACCACTAAATTGTTTTGGGTAATTGTACAACGCGTCTAAACTCTATGCATCAAACGTGAAGATTGTTTTGGAATTGGATGATTAAATTGGGACATTAACTGGACTAGGTCGTGTGCGGGCGTCGTTGCATTTGCTTGTGTGATTGAGATTTGGTTGCTAAAGACTTGCTTGAGGTGAGTTCTCGTAGCCCCACTTTTTACTGTTTTTCCGTTGGGGGAAAATGATACTCAAATGTGTTTTGAAATGTTTTGAATTGATCTGTGCGAAATGTGGTTTTGTTTTTGGGACAAGATATGTGCTTATGACTGCTATGTGAATATTATGTGTTGTATGATTGTTTGGAGCGGATGGGTACGCCTACCCAGTATTTGTGTGTGTTTATTGGAGCGATGGTACGCACTAGCGGTTTGTGTGTGGTCTTGCCCTAATTTTAGTGCTCCAGCTGGTAGGCCTTTTAGGTGCGTAAGTGACATATGGTTATTGATTAGCGGTGATGCTAAGGTTGTTTGCATATATTCACTGTCATATAGCACTATTGTCCACTGTTGAAATATTGACACAACTTTTGGGTTTAAGGTCAAACCTACGAGCTCACCAACATTATTGTTGACGTTTTCGAGTATCATTTTCAGGTGAAGTGAAAGAAGAATAGTTTGGTGATTGTGATAACAGACTTAGAAGTATCCCGGGCGGATTTTCATGAGAAGTCTTGCTTGCTTGTTGTGTTATTCTAGTATTTGGATGTTTTGGATTAAGTTTGGATTTTGGACCCTTGTGAGGGCAGTTGAATAATTATACGAGATTGTGGATTTTAGTTGCGATTTGGGACATCGCTCAAGTTTGTTCGAGGATGATGGTCTTCATAGCACTTGGAGTTTATGCAATGTAGTTTTCTTTATTTTGTATCTTGTGTTATGATTGATCATTATGTTGCATTCCTGAGTTTCTGCCTTTGTCGGGGTATGACAATTGATAAAACCCTGTAGGTTATAATGTTCATTGAGACACAATATATTGATATCGCTGAAATACACCAAAGCCAACACCTTTGCAAAGCCCAAACAACGATCCAAGCACTAACGTCTCAGCCATCTTCGACTTTGCAACCTCCGCAACAATCTCACCATCGCCAACACTTTTTCCACTGACCTCTGCCACATTGACTTCCACTTTATTCTCACCAAAAAACCCACCAAACATAATCATAGGTTGTTGTTGATACGAACGAGTAGCATTAAGGTATGTATGGGATCGTGGTTTTGTATGGGATCAGTAAGGATATATGGTATATATGGGATGATGATGATGAATGAATATAATATGTTATCAATATAATGATGATGATTAGTCTTGTATGGGATCTGTATGGACGAAGGATTAATTGTAGGATTTTAGGGTTTTTGGAAAAGTGACGGCTTGGAAATTGTATGATTTTAAGGTTTGACGGGTGGTTTAGCGGAGGATGCTCAACGTAGCCACCTAGGTCTGAGGATCAGACCCGCTCTGATACCATGTTAGACAATGAAAACCTCGTAGGTATAACTTATTAATGACCATTATTTATAATGATAAAAACCCTAATACCCTAAACCCATAAACCGGGCTAGGGTCTCTTTATCCACTAATAAGAATCAGAAGTAATGAAAAAATGGTGTCTTATTAAACTGAAAGGCATGTGACACGCACATGATGTGTCATGGGTGGGAATTACACATAAAACCTTAGTTATATCTTCTGTATGTCAACTAAAATATTTTTAAGTCATTTTCTTCTACTGTTAGCCTTCGTCACCGAATATGCCCTTGCCCCGCTCGTATTTATTTGTGTGACTTCCTCACGATCATGTTGCTCGTAACCGTGTTTACATGAGAAAATGATAGATAAAAATGTTCTTGATAAGAACTTTTACTTTGAGATGGGACGATTAATTACATACATTATGTTTTATCTGGATGGGGCCATCTTCGATATTGTAGAAGCTTTAATTATCTTGAAATTGCTCATTCCTTTTTAAAACAACATAACTATTAATAATGAGCATTGTAAATGTGACTTGATGTTTTCCCCCTGTAAAATATGTGTTCTTTCATCATTGTTACAGGTTCATCATTTTGATCTTCATATTTTAATTCTAGCGAGTGTGATCTAAGGTATTAGGTAGTTATGCTCTTTAAGGTTTTAATTCTTGCTAGTGCGATCTAATATTTTGAGTGTCATTTTCTGCTCTTTAAGGTGTTAATCTTGTCTGCGCCATTTGTTTCATTTTGTAACAATGGCAATTTTACGCTTTGAACTCAATTTTTGTCTCTTTCGAAGATGGTTGGTATTTTCTATAGAGTCGAGGGACAACATAACACCACTTGTTGTCTCGAATTTTCTAAAAAATACATACTTACGTATATGAAGTTAGGTATGAAAAAATGGCCAAAGTACAACTATATGACCCCACAAGAAACCAAATTATCAACTTAACAAAAATAAAAACTTATAATAAATTTTCAAATTCTAATGTACTAAACAAATGAATTAACTCTTTAATCGATTCTAACACTTTATTATCTATTTTTGTCACTGAAATTCATTCTCTTATGTTAGAGTCATTCTCATTCTCTGTCATTCCATTCTTCACTACATTTCTATTCTTTGTGATTCAGTCGTACAAATGTAACACATTGGTGAAATTGCATAATCTAGCCACCATACAAATATAAAATTAGAAGAAAAAAATTATGTCTCTTTATGTAATTTTAAAGTTTCTTCTCTTTCTAATATTAAGAATGGCTCTTACGCTTTTTGACTTTGTGGGTCTCCCAATGTTTTTCTTTACAAAGTTTGGATTTAGTTTTGAATGTTGAAATGTTTGCGTTGCTAATTTGACTTTTCTTATGTGATGAAATTATTGACCAATAGATCTTGATTGATGATTAGTGTGTGAAGATCAAGGTGTAATTAGTGTGTGTGTTTAGAGAGAGAATTACCCAACTTGCCTTTTGATTAAATGAAGTTGTTACATCTAACCATGGCATAAATTACTATTTATAGGCCTTGGGTAGCTATTCTTATTAACTTTCCTAACTTTGCACTTATAGTCCTGCACTTTATAATGTGCTTGCTACTGTAGATTATTTCTTTATTTCTAATTCTCCCCTAATAATCTACTTGGGAACTATCCTTATTGTGTTTTAGATGACGACTTCTTCTTTATGCTTGAACACTTTATTCTGAAGTAGTCTGTCATTTTTCTTTTTCTTTGAAGCTCGAAAACGCTGAGAATTCTTTATGAAAGTTGAGGACGACCTTGTAGCAAATCTCTCCAGATATAATTTTCTCTCCTTATATGACAAGATAGATTTCTTTATCCTTGAAGGTATCAACTCTACTCTCGAACTCAAAATCAGCATTCTCAAAAGCTAACTTTGATCTTCTTTTGCAACTTGATTCTTTAATAGCTTGTATGAAATCTTTAACTTTAAACTTGATCTTGAATGTAGATTTCAATCACCTAATGTTGCTGATGAAAGATCTTGAAACAAGATGATATTGATTGAGCATTTCTTTGTAAAAGACTTGAACACTTGACTTTTCACATGAATCTTCATAATCTTTAAGCTCCCACCTAATCACTATCCATTCTCTTGACATATTGATGTAGTAAACTCTTGATTGTCTGAAAGATAATTCGATATTCTTGAGAAGTAATTCCATGCAAATGTCGAACAGGCTATCTCGATTTCGTTCTTTGAAGTTAATGGAACGCTACAGCTTATTCAAATACACTTGTTGAAGTAAACCTCAATTTGCATTCGAATCTATGCGTTCTTAATCAAACTATATTTTACATACGATTTCCTTGATTCAATTTTCTTTGTAGTATCTTGATTTGACCTATATATTCTTGCTTATATCTTCTCTCTTTTCATATAGTTGAATTGACCTTTGTTTCAAAGCTTATATCTTCTCCCCTCAGGATAAATTATGTGCCTCTTGAACATTCAATGATTTTATAAGTTCACAAAATAAGCTTGGTGAAGATATCCTTTGAAGTCCATGAAATTGAAATCAAAATCTTTTCTTTTCTCAAACATTCTCCCCTTTATAAACAAACATACTCCCCCAAAATAACCATAAGCTCCTCAACAACAATATGATTGATATCATTCTCGTGAAGGCTGAAAGAAACTTTTGTCATTATAAGATTCGTTGAAGTAGTCATGCTTGTGAAAGGTAGAAATGTTGTTGTATGTTGTAGAAGATGAAATGAAGAATTATCAGAGTAAGAACCATCTTCCACATTAACCATGAAGTTCATACATCACAAGATCATGCTTTGAATATTCTCGTAAGAATGTCTTTTGAAGAATATGACCACCATTCAATATCTCGGTGATAAAGATGCGGAAATATGACCATAAAATTCAAAGAAGCATTGATCTCGTGAACTTAGTGTTGTGTTACCCTGGGAAACACATAACCACTAGATCACTTAGATTACTAGTTCACACATATTTGAAATCATTGTTAATCATTTCAAATAGTGCCTCTTTCAGCGTTTAGCATGATGTTTTGCACTGGTAATTTGGATTTCCATTCAATCATTGTGAATACTAATTTATAGTATCACTCCAGAATGTTCAAATGGCCACTGTCACGTAGGACATGCAAGTCACAAAGAATATATCATTGTACCTTTTGTACATGGATGTTCAATACAGAAGTAACCTTTGTGTCCTAAAGATATTTCATTGAATATCAAATTTGGCTCTAGACTCTTATGCACTATTAGTAAGCAAAGGACTTGAAGTGCAGAATGTCTTTATCCAATACCAACATTCTCGAAATGAGAAAGTCGATAGATATGCGGTTTTAATCTCGTGGAATGAAACAATACTTTTGAGAAGTATTTGAAGTGGCTAGGTAAGGGTTGTGCATTTGCATCACTGGGTTCATGATGTCTACTTCAAATACCAGAATCATAACGAATGAAATCCGATAGATTTTGAGTTGACCCAGTTGTCTATCTATTGTAGGAACACATAAACCTTCATCTTTTCTTATAAGTCTCATTTTAACTCTAACCTTTCATTTTGGTTATCATTTGTATTCTTCTCATCATTATTTCTGTTACATTGACAACTTTATATTTTCTTTCATTTGTTTGACATCAAAGCTTTATCACTTAAGACCTTATATGCTATCAAAACATGTTGATTACACCTCAAACTCCATCACTAGACCTAACATTCCTAACTTGGAAGGAACACAACAGATGAGGTTGATTAATTTCGGTTCAGGAGATCTTAGGAGTATTTTAGGTGTACTAAATCACCCATACAACTCAATCAACATACACCAGATAAATTCTTTAGAAGAATGTCTGAAAAAACATGATGATGAATCTGAAATCGTATCAGAGTTTTTGATAATATCAAGAAAATGTTGAAACAATCACTCTGTCTGTTTTTGTATGCGTGGTGACATTCTTTTCTTGATACTTTTTATCTTTTTCTTTTAATGTGCTGTTCTTGCTTTTGAGAACATGACATATACTTTCATTTTTTTAAGTATCGATTTCTCATTTCTCTCTTTCTTTTTCTTTCTCAAAATCTCTCTTTCATGTTTTTAATCATTCTCAAAACATATTATGAAGAAGAAAAAATTTGATCTTTAAAAGTTTTTCAATCATTATAAAGGACATCCCTTAACTTATGGGAGAAACATTTTACATGAAGCAAAAACGCACAATTACGGATATGTGAAGGTGAAATGTAAAACAATTTTCCATTTCCGTTTCTTTCTGAAAACTTTTCAAAACATATACGGACACTCCCCTCGAAAAATCATATCTACGTTTAAAACTTTATGAGGGAGTTCGAGTTCCTCTTTGTACGTCTTGAGTTTTTATTCTTTAGACACTTTCACAAAATGTACATCGATTTGAAGACTTTTTTAAAATTGATTTTATCTTGAAGAACACATTTTAAAAAATCTGAAAAATCGATTGTAACGCATCAACTTGAGATCATTGACTTTTAAAACAAATTGCTTTTATCTTTTAAGTACCACATAAAGATTTTGAAAAAATATTTGTCAATGACTCAAGTCAAAAGAAAAAAAATGCTTCTCTTCTTTTTCAAAGATACGTTGCACTGAAGGTACACTTCTTTTCTTTAAAGACACGGGTTATGTACTGAATGTACACAATCATCAATGAAGCTCGGGTTTCGTACTGGAATTATACGAAAGCCCCTCATATTAAGCTACGGGTTTATTTAAAAAACTAATGACATTGTTATGAAAGCCATCAGTTTAGGTTTGGGTTTGTAACTGAGATATACGAAAAGCCATCATAAAAAACTAACAATCTTTTTGTATTTTTTTATAAAATTTGGTATAAAAAACCTTTTTGTCTTTTCTGAAATTTTATATTAAAGAAAATGTTTTGTCTTTTCAAAATTTCTATATAAAGAAAAAATCTTTTTGTTATTTTTCTAAAATTTGATAAAATAAAATTCCTTTTTGTATTTTCTAACAAGTTATTACAAAAAATATTTTCATGGTAGAATTATGTTTCACGATCATCATACCCAACTTCTCGACTTAAAAACTTAAATCGTGCTATCAGTCTAGTGATTTTCATGTATAATATTTGCAAGTTGAACATTCAGAGTACCGACGAAATATAACTCTATAGTTCCTTTTTCAAAATGGTCTTTATTAAATGATACTCACATCAATGTGTTTTGTTCTTTTCGAGTTGTTGTACCGGATTGCACAGAGATTGCAATAGCACTCTTTGAATCACCGTAATCGGTTTACTTTGTCGAAGAAGAAGCCATAGTAGTCAACATGAGTAGCATCACAAAACTGAGGACAACAGCGGAAACAGCAAACATATTCAGATTCTGTTGTAGAAATAGACACGCAATTCTGCTTCTTGGACGACTAACACTCTTGTCCATAAAATTGAACAGCTGCAGATGTATTTTTTGGATCAAAGTGAATCCTGCCATAGTCTTGCGTCTGCATAAGCGGTTTAGATCAAAGCCAGAATCTTTCGGATACCAAAGACCTAAATTAATAGTCCCTTGGAGATATCGAAAGATTCTTTGAAGGTGTCACATGATGTTCTTTTTGGGTTTGCTCTGATATCTAGCATACATACATGTAGAAGCATTATATTCTGGCCGATTGAAGTAAGGTAAATCAACGGTCCATCATATTCCGATAAATCTAGTATGATCAACTGGTTCTTCAAACTAATATCAAGTTTGAGTTAGCTTGTTCAACCCATTGGGAGGGGAACCGTATCACAATTTTCCATTCCAAATCTATTTGTTTCTAATATCAAGAATGTACTTGGTTTGATTTAGAAAATCCGTTTGAAAATTGATTTTCTTGGAGTCCGAAGAAAGAATTTCATTTCTCCTCATGCTCATTTCAAACATTTACCATTAAATTCTGAAATTTCGGTCTGCAATATTTTTGATTCGTTTGAGCCAATATTATGTCGATCAACGTATATTATGGATTAGCATTAATGTTGACCTTCTTTTTTAATGAAAAGAGTAGTATCGATTGAACCTTTTTGGAAACCGCTATCAATCAAGAATGTTGAAAGAACATCATACCATGCCCGAGGTGCTTGTTTCCATACAGAGTTTTGTCGCGAGCATACACATGATTTGGATACTTTTTGCTGACAAAACCTAGAGGTTGACAAACATACACTTCGTCTTTAAGAATTCCATTCAGAAACACCGTCTTTACATCCATTTGAAAGACCAAGGGACCGTGTGAAACCTCTTATGAGCAAACATATGCAAGATATAAGCTATAGCCTCAATTCGAGCAACTGGAGCAAATGTCTCATCATAATCAATGCCTTCTTGTTGACAATATCTACATTACAAGTTGCTTTGTTTTATTTCGAATAACCAAATGCTTTAATCTTTCTATTTTCTTGAAGAGCCATTTGGTTTGATGTGTTTGCCTTCGGATGAGAAACTAAATCTCCAAAACTTTCAATCTTGACATAATTGATCAAGGCTTCATCTTGCATTGCACTAAAACCCAATCAGCATCTTTCAAAGCTTCTGCCAGTTAGAATGCTCAAATACTTAGCAAAAGCAAACAAACATAAATGCTAGTTGTCGCTTGTACGAACTCGACTTTGGATCACCAATTATTTTATGAACAGTGAGATGATTCTTAGTTCCACTTTTTTCTCCGTTTTTTGTGGGTTAGGTTTGATAGAATGTATGAAACATTTGGAAGGATCATGGAATGATCGTTACTTGCCTCAATTAAGATCTTACAATCGTTCATCAAACACATTATGTGACGAACTAGCTTTATTCACATTAGGATCATGTTATTTGAAATCGATTGAGTATTTGTTGGAGGAACCATTACTTCTTCTGACTTTGTTGAACGTCATCATTCAATGAAAGATGAAGAAGATTCCTCTTGAAATGATTACGGGAAACCTCATGAGAAAGAACTTCTCCTTTCGTGCAAAGAAATTTATTGTTGGAATTTCAACATTCGTTGTCGAAGATTCGTTAATCTTTGAAGAATCAAATATCATCGTTTAAAAATTGTAAAATAAATTCTTCCAAATCTTTCTTTGAATTTCTAAAAATTGTTGAAACCGTTGGATTTGAAGATTTTCCCTTTTCGTTTTTTAAATTAGATATCGGGTTCTAAACAGGATTTGTTTAGAAAGCCCATAGCTGAAAATCGCATCAAATTCACATTCACGCTCTCGTGAATCTTTTGAGTTTGTTTATTGTAAACTCTGAATGCAGCAGATTCTTTTGAATATCCAACAAACACTCCAATATCCCCTTTTGCCTTAAGCTTTCCAACATCATCATAATCTTTGAGGGATGATAACATCTGCAACCAAACATGAAAGACTTGAGTGTTTGGTTTCTCTTTTAATGTCTCATAAGGAGTTTTATCGAAACGTTTGTGAATAATCAAACGATTTTGTGTAAAGCAAGCTGTTGCGATGGCTTCAGCCCAAAGAAACAATGGTAAGTTTGCAAATGTATGCATAGTTCTGGCCAGCTATCGACCTAAGGTTCGATTCATCCTTCCACGGACACCATTTTGTGTGGCTTTCTTGCAGAAGAAAAATTGTTGAGAAATGCCGACCTCATCAAAGAACTTAGCAAGAGTTTTGTTTTTAAACTTAGTACCATTATCAGTTTCGAAACACGCTGAACTTGAAGTTGAAGATTCACTTGGGTTTTCTTGATGAATGAAATGATGACTTTAGAAGCTTCATCTTTTGTATGGAGGAAAGCATACCAATGTGTACCATGAATAATATCGACAAAAATAACAAATATCGCTTTCCGTTAATACTTTTTACGGATGACCACACAAATCCATATGAAGAAGATAAAGTGGCTTATTCGAAGCAAAAGCCGTTTTGGACTTGTGATGTTTTCGATGAATCTTCCCTTGTTCACAAGCGAAACACAAATGATCTTTTTCTAATTTCATCTTACGAAGACCTCAAACAAGATTGTTTTTCACAAGGTTATTGATTGTGGCGAAATTCAGATGAGAAAGACGTTGATGCCACAACCAAGATTGCGAAGAAGAAGCCTTTGCTAGGAGACAAGCCAAAGAATTTGATGCGATTTCGTTAAGAGTGGTAGTATACAAATTCGACAAACGATCACCGGTAAGCAAATCTACACCATCTTCATTTTCGACAAAACATGTCGAACTTTCGAAAGGCAAATTCAAGGCCCTTGTCACAAAAATCACTTGTCCAACGCTAAATAAGTTATGTCTTAAACCGTCGACATAGTAAACTTTCTTGATCGTCATTGTTCCAATAACTACATCTCCATAGCCAGCAATCACAGCAAAATCATTATTGCCAAAGCGAACCGTTCCAATAAACTTTTCCACAAAATTCGTCAAAAGAGCACGATTACCCTTCATATCCAAAGACAAATCTGGACAATCTGCAATAAACAAAACACCAAAGAACATTCAACAAAAATTGGGTACCCATGTTGAAAATGGGTTCCCGCAGAGTTAGGTTGGTCTTAGTATTTTATCTATTGACGCAGTGACTTTGGGAATCCATTAGATACGGGTTCAGCTAAACGGTTGCATTTTAGGAACCACCTAAACTACAGTTTCTAGGTAAGATTTATCGAATTACTCATAGAATGGCCATTCAAAGAATCACGATGCTTTTCCTTAAACGGCATCTTGCTAACTTGAGATTTTCTAACATTTACATCATCAAAAACAAACATCTCATTCACTATCATAAGAAGGTATACAATCTAGAATTACAAGAAAAACTCATAACATCATTACAAGCAATGAGACTCTAGTGTCTTCACGATGAGAATTATTACTGACAACAAAGTCTTTGCGAGGAATATGGCTAACATCTTTGTCAATTTTGAATAACTAACGAAGACAATCAACATTAGATGTATTGAAGAAAAAACCCCTTTCTGCTTCCAAATAACACCGCTATGCTTAGGCCTTCTAACACTACTTACAGTGTCTAAATCTGAAAAATGAACAAAATCTCTATGAGCACACAATACATCGTTATTCACTTGTTTGTCATTTTGTTTTGATGATGTTCTCTTACGTCTTTTTCTTTTTGTTTTATTTTCAACATTATTTGAAGCACAAGACGGTTTATATGTTGAAATTGGTGAAACACTTTGTGACACATTTATTTTAAACATTCCTGGAGCAATCACGTTTGAATTCTCCAAATTGTCACAACCTTTTTCAACTTCATGACAATCATTTTCACTTTGATTTTCCGAATCAGAAATTGCATTTTCACTCAACTCAGAACCTTTTGATTTCAAAGACTCAATTATTTCCAAATTTTCTTTTTCTTTTTCCAAAAGATCGTAACTTCTTCTTCTAACTCATTTATGATCTTTTTAAAATCACTGTTTGGAACATATGTTTGAGAGAAACTTGTTGCTGATGAAAACGGAGAATCTATCTTTTCCAAAATCTGGATTTATTATCTCTTGAAAATAATCATCCAAAAAATTTATCTTTTCATTCACATAACTTGCATTCAGATTTCCATAATCATATGCAAACTCAATTTTATTCTCTCTTGCTCTTTTAAATTTCTCAATTTCCAAAGCTTCATTCGAATGAGTGAGAAACATCGGAGTATACCCTAGACCAATAACCCTCTCATCGTAAGGTAGGTCTCAAAATCTTTTGCTTTACAAAAATAACTTGATTTTCAAAACCTATTACTTTTCGACATCATACATTTTATCATAGAAGCATGATTCATATGTTTTGTCGGACTCGATTTGTCTGATTTATGAAGTTTGTTTTCACAAATCATCAATCTTTCGCAAACACTTTTCAATTTATAATCCTTGTTACGCACACACTCTTCTAATTCTAAAATTTTTGTTTCTTTTTCTAAAATTTTTCTTGAAGCCTAGTACATTATTATTCATCTCAACTAACTGACGACTCATCTTATCAAATAAAATCTCTTGTTCATCAATCTTTTTTCTATGTTGTTTTATAATCTATCAAAGAGCAGAATATCTATTCATATATTGATATCGTTCTTCCTCAAGTTTTAGCATATTGTAGCTTGACATCAGTTGTGAGTATCAATCACAACATGCTTTGACTTTGAGTTGATCTTGCAAAACTCGTTTGAGCAAGCAAATCAACATTTGTTTCGTTCAACATTTTTATTTGTTCATTAAATTCATTATTTTTCTCCTCAAAAGTGTTTACTTGATTCTTCAAAACATCATATTTGTCTTGTAAATCCTTGTTTTGATTTTCTAAATCTTTGCTTTGTTGATTCGCTTTTCTCAATACGTTTTTTTTGACATTTTTAGCAATCTTGTGGTTAATCTTTTAATCAATTTATCAATAAAGATCTTTGTCTCAGAAATCATATGATCAACTTTGAATGATCATGATTTGTTTGAGATACAATATGATTTTCATTAAAAAATTTCACTAGCAGATGCAATTGCATCATGAAAAAATTTCTTGCACATCATCATTGTTCACAATATAATATAAACCATAATTAGTTAGAGTTATCTAAATTCGAAGTTTTCTCTTCAGATTCACTTTCAAACATTTGATGTGTAATAAGATTACCAAACAATGTTTCTTCATGCAGCTGATGAACTTTGCTTGATCTTGAAGGACATTTTCTATTTTAGCCATGAAGACCATATTTGCATTGATCTTTGATATCTGACATTCACTACTAGACTCATCCAAGCTTGGTCTCAGCAAGAAGCACTGGTTCATCACTATCTTTATTAGCTAGATAACTCTCTTGTCTTGTAGTTGTTGTAGTTTTCACTTGCTTTCTTGCAGTCTTTGGCAAAATGTCCTTCCTTCTTGCAATTATAGCACTTAACTTTGCTCATATCCCTTTTCTTCTCATCAACTTTCTTATCCTCTTTCTTTTCTTGACTTCTCGTACCTCTGGTTTCTTGTTTGCTGAATAAGCATGCTAAGAAGTTTCAAATTTGTTGTTTGTTGGAAAGCATTAATACTTCTTTCGATTAAAGGCTTTGGCTACATCGCGGTAATTTTTTCAAATCACTGATATCTTCTATCATACTTCCTTCAGACTCTGATTGAACTGCAACTTTCTCTTTGCGTTTGTTCACTTTTGTTTTCTAAGCACCAATGCTAAGGATCTGAAGTAAACCACAATGCTTTCTTTTTATGGCATTGGTTCATTCAAATCACCTTGGTTTTGCTTCAGAATGTTGTAAAGAGCATCAATAGTGATATCCATTAAGTTATGGGTTTGCCCCATCAGTGTATCATATTGTTTCCATTCTGGTTGCAGATTGTTCATGAACTTGTAATTTAACTCATAATTATCTTTGTTATAACCACACTTCTTTAAATCATTAATCACTTGTAAGTAACGAAGATAAGTATCAGTAATTGTTCTCCTCAGTGCTTGAAAGTCTTCTTAATCATATAAAATTGCAGTTTCCTTATCTTGTTTCACCATACTCAAAACTACGCTCGGCCTTTCAGAGCATCCCATAATCTTTAGCAGTATCGAGTTGCTATCAATAAGAGATAAAGTCATTTTGGAAGCCTTGATCAAAAGAGATCTTGCAAGACGATCATCTTCGATTCTTTTTCTCTTCAGCAGTCCAAAATTGGGGATCTTTGAGAGTATGAGGTGCATTCGGTGCCGTTCTAGCAAGTGACACTTGAGCAACAACAGGAAATGGGTGATCACCATTCTGAATGAATTATCATTTGCTTACCATCCGTTTTTCTCTTCAAGATTAGTTCATTTAAAACGTTCACGCCATGAGATTATTCACCCCGACTATAACAACGGAATCCGCATTGTCGAACCATACTATAATTAGTCTCGAACCATTTGTCTTGAACAAAAATCCGAGATCTTCAACGAATAATCGAAAAACTCGCTAAATTCTTCAACACGAACTAATTAAACTACTGCGCACAACAAAAAATTATTTAATTCGCAAGAAAAAAAAATCCGTAGACTAAAAAAAAATTATCACTAAAAAAATATTTTAACACAAAAAAGTTCCCCCCCCCTCTTAATTTTTTTTTATTTATTTATTTATTTATTATTTTATTTTTATTATTTTTTATTTTTTATTTAATATTTATTTTCTTTATTTATTTATTTTTCGGCCCATTATCATCATTCGGTGTACAAACCTTCAACTTGAGATGAGTAACGGTTGATTAAAACTCATGTAAGACAAACTGGTTTTGCAGAACTTTCACTTTTTAGAGACACTTAACGGTGAATTAGGAGCCACTAGGATAACGGTGTAAAGTTGTTGTAACAAATAGGGTTAATGAGCAACTAAAGGATTAACTTTGAAAGTGTCATGAGTTCAGGGACCAAAGTTGTAAAATTTCGAATTACAGTTTTTTAATATTATTTTCCCTCCTGTTACGTTTTCTTCTTTGTTTTCAAAATAGAAAAAAAATATGCACGAATATGGATTTGATCTTTTGAACCGGTACGGTTATCGTCGGTAAAATCCGAATATACCACGATGATCGAAACGACGACACGAACACACTGATATAAGTCTTAAATCTCGTAGAGCATCGTCACTCGAAATCGTAAAACCGAAAATTTGTTTAAAAACGTGTAGAGTTTGATAAAGATTTTGGCTCGTTCGTTTGTAGAGATGTGTTCACTTGTTCGGTTTTAAAGAGTCCAACTCATTCGACTCTTGACGAATGTTGTTCGTTCGGTGCCTACTAGTTCTCACTCGTTCGGTCTTCAAAAATTTTGCTCGTTCGGTTGTCTAAGTGTTGAAGGTCGTTCGGCCCAAAGGAGAATGCACTCGTTCGGTCCTAGTCGTGATGCTCGTTCGGTTGTCTTTGGATTGTTACTCGTTCGGCTCTTTGAAATTGTGACTCGATCGGCTCAATCTTAAAAAGTTACTCGTTCGGTGGTCCTTGCTAGAAACGTGACTAGTTCGGGTCTTCAAGAGTGTGCTTGTTGTTCGACTCGTTCTTCCCTCGTAGACACACTCGTTTGTTTCACGCCGTTACCACAAATAAGCTAGCCACAAGGATGAAACGTGTAAACAAAGAAATAAGCCGAAATGTTGTTGAACCAGTAGACACAAAGAAATGTTGTTGAACCAATAGACACAAATAAATGTTGACTAAGATAAAACGTGTAAACAAAGAAAGTTGGATTTGTTTTTTTTTTTATAAAGAACACTTTTTGTTTTAAAAATTTTAAAGTTTCTTCTCTTTCTAATATTAAGAATGGCTCTTACGCTTTTTGACTTTGTGGGTCTCCCAATGTTTTTCTTTACAAAGTTTGGATTTAGTTTTGAATGTTGAAATGTTTGCGTTGCTAATTTGACTTTTCTTATGTAATGAAATTATTGACCAATAGATCTTGATTGATGATTAGTGTGTGAAGATTAAGGTGTAATTAGTGTGTGTGTTTAGAGAGAGAATTACCTAACTTGCCTTTTGATTAAATGAAGTTGTTACATCTAACCATGGCATAAATTACTATTTATAGCCTTTGTTAGCTATTCTTATTAAACTTTCATAACTTAGCACTTCTAGTCCCTGCACTTTATAATAGTGCTACAAGTAGATTATTTCTTTATTTCTAACATTCTCCCCCTAAATGATCTACTTGGGTACTATCCTTATTGTGTTTTTGATGACGACTTCTTCCTTATGCTTGAACACTTTATTCTGAAGTAGTCAGTCATTTTTCTTTTCCTTTGAAGCTCGAAAACGCTGAGAATTCTTTATGAAAGTTGAGGACGTCCTTGTAGCAAATCTCTCCTGATATAATTTTCTCTCCCTATATGACAAGATAGATTTCTTTATCCCTGAAGGTATCAACTCTACTCTCGAACTCAAAATCAGCATTCTCAAAAGCTAACTTTGACCTTCTTTTGCAACTTGATTCTTTAATAGCTTGTATGAAATCTTTAACTTTGAACTTGATCTTGAATGTAGATTTCAATCACATAATGTTGCTGACGAAAGATCTTGAAACACGATGATATTGATTGAGCATTTCTTTGTAAAAGACTTGAACACTTGACTTTTCACATGAATCTTCATACTCTTTAAGCTCCCCCTCAATCACATATCCATCTCTTGAATATTGAAGTAGTAAACTTTGATTGTCTGAAGACAATGTCGATATTCTTGAGAAGTAATTCCATGCAAATGTCGAACCGGCTATCTCGATCGATCTTTGAAGTTAATGAAACACTACAGCTTATTCAAAACACTTGATGAAGTAACCTCAATCTTGAATACGAATCTTATCTTCTTAATCAAACTACTTTTACCATAACGATTTCTTTGATTCAATTTCTTTGCTAGTATCTTGATTTGTCCCATATATTCTTGCTTATATCTTCTCCCCTTTCATATACTTGAATTGACCTTACATTTTCTCCCCAAATATACTAATATCTTATCTCTCTCATATTAGGCCAATACTAAGCTTATATTTTCTCCCCCTCATGATGATTATGATCCATCGTGAGCATCATGACCATATAAGCTTCCAAATAAGCTCCGGGTGAAGAATATCCTTTGAAGTCCATGAAATTGAAATCAAAATCTTTTCTTTTCTCTCTAAAAATCAAACATTCTCTCCTTTATAACCAAACATACTCCTCCAAAATAACCCATAAGCTCCCTCAAACCAACAAATATGATTGCTATCATTCTCGTGAAGGTTGAAAGAAACTTTTGTCATTATAAGATTCGTTAAAGTAGTCATGCTTGTAAAAGGTAGAAATGTTGTTGTTGTATGTTGTAGAAGATGAAATGGAGAATTATCAGAGTAAGAACCATCTTCCACATTAACCATGAAGTTCATACATCACAAGATCATGCTTTGAAAATTTCTGATGAAATATTTGAAAAATATGATCATAAAATCCAAATAAGCATTGATCTCGTGAACTTAGTGTTGTGTTACCTTGGGAAACAATTAACCACTAGATCACATAGATTACTAGTTAACATGTATTTGAATCATTAAACAATCATTTTCAAATAGTGACCTACAATCATCGTTGGCATGATGTTAGCACTGGTAGGATTTCCATTCGATCATTGTGAATACTATTTTTTTAGTATCACTCCAGAATGTTTCGGCAATGTCACGAAGACATTCAATGTCACAAAGACATATATCATTGTACCTTTTGTATCATTGATGTTTAATACAAACGTACTTTTGTGTCCTAAAGATATTCCATTGAATATCAAATTGGCGCTAGACTCTTGTGCACTTTTAGTAAGCAAGGACTGGAGCAAAATGTCCTTTATTCAGTATCAACATTCTCAGAATGAGAAGTCAATAGATTATGCGTGTAATCTCCGTAAGAATGAAACAAATACTTTTTGAGAAGTACTTGAGTGGCTAGGAGGGGTTGTGCATTTACATCACTAGGTCTATGATGTCTATTTCAATACCAGAAATCAACGAATGAAATCGGATAGCATATGAGTTGACCCGGTTTCTATCCTAGTTTAGGAGAAACACCCTTCATCTTTTCTTATAAGCCTCTCACTTTTCAACTCCAACCTTTTCATTGTTTTGTGTATTTTATCATTCGATTCTTCTTCATCATATTCTTGTTACTTTTGACAACTTTATCATTTTCGTTCATTCTTTTGCATTCAAAGCTTTATCTCTTAAGTCCTTTTGGCATTCAAAACATGTTGATTTGTACCTTAAACTCCATCACCTAGACCTAAGTTTCCTAAATTGGAAGGAAGACTCCGGGGTAGATCAATTCAGGTTCTAAAAGATCATAGGAGTATTTTGAGAGTAACTAAATCACACCGTGCAACTCCATCAACATATGCCAAGATAATTCATTTAGAAATAATGTCCGTGAAACCATAA